>PVKM010036964.1:0-14621 GCA_004027735.1 Carollia perspicillata | reverse complement strand
GTTAAGTTCAAGGAGTTCATCATCACCAAGCCCTTATTATATGAAATGTTAAAGGGACTTATCTAAGTAGAAGAAGATAAAAAACATGTACAGTAAAACGACAGCAAACTCACAATTATCAACAACCACACCTAAAACAAAAACAGAAACAAACTAAACAAACAACCAAAACAAGAACAGAACCACAGAAATGGAGATTATATGGAGGGTTAGCAAAAGGGGAGTGGGAGGTGGGAGGTGGGGGTGGGGAGAAGATACAGAGAATAAGTAGCATAGATGGTGGGGAGAAAACAGACAGGGGGAGGGCAAGAATAGTATGGGAAATGTAGAAGCTAAAGAACCAATGACACATGGACATGAACTAAAGGGGGGAATGTGGGTGGGAGGAGGTGTGCAGGGTGGAGGAGAATCAAGGGGGAAAATGGGACAACTGTAATAGCATAATCAATAAAATATAATTAAAAAAATAAATAAATACTTTCAGAATTTACAGCAAAGGAGCTCTGATGGCAGAAGATATAAGCTGGTGCTCATAGAGAGCAGGGTTATTGTGAATGGCTCTGCACCATACAAAGGCACCTGGCCAGAGGTGTGTAAGTGGGAGCCAAAGTTTAACACTCACTCTGCTACCACTCATGAGCTCTGGTGCAAAGTTGCCAGCCCAGAGGAAGGGTACATTTTTATAAATAGCTTATCTAAAGGAAGGAGGGAAAAGGTAACATTTAAAGATTGCACAGTGTCTACTTTGCACAAAGGCTGGCTAGAGATGTCTGGAGCAGTTTACTTCAACCCAAATTTTCTTTTAAATCTGTGTTACAGCTTAAAAATTCATCTTGAACTTCTGGCCAAGATGGAGGCATAGGTAGATGTGCTTTGCCTCTTTGAACAACTTTAAAAAGGATCACAACTAACTTCAAAACTAAAAACAGCTAGACTTGCCGTAAAATCAAACTGTATGGAAATCCAACAACCAAGGATTTAAAGATGAAATACTCATCCAGATGGGTAGGAGCGGCAGAGATGAGGAATCATGGTGGAGAGGAAGTGGTGTGGCAGTGGCAAGGCGGCAGTAGTGGGGGCCAGTGGAACAGGCAGTCCTACTACATTCATGTGTAGTGGATAAAAACTGGGGGGGAAACCTGGGGAGGAAGTAATCCCAGCCCAGGCCAGACTGTGCAGCCAGGGTTCCAGCACCAGGAAAATAAAGCCTTATAACTTCTGGCTGTAAAATCAGTGGGTATTGGGGTGGTAGAAGAAACTTCTTGGCTCTCATGAGAGTCAATTTAAAGGACCTGCATGGTCCTAGAATGTACAGAATCCCACCTCCTCTGAAATTCAGCACCAGGGCAGCCACGAGAAGGGTGCCAGTTGCACACAGGAAGTGAGGGAAATGACTGATAAAGGGGCAAGAGCTGAGCAAGCAGCATTGTTCCCTCTCCAATCCCTCCCCCACATACAGTGCCACAAAGTGGGGAAGTGGGTTGTCCCACCCTGGCAAATACCTAAGGCTCTGCCCCTTACAATGTAACAGGTGCACCAAGCAGGGACTCAAAGCAGCTCTACCTAATTCTCAGAAACAAACACAAGGAGGCTGCCAAATTAAGGAGACAAAGAAATATGGCCCAAATGAAAAAACAGATAAAAACTGCAGAAAAAAAATGAAATGGAGATAACCAACCTATCTGATGCAGAGTTCAAAACACTGGTGGTAAGGATGGTCAGAGCTCTCATTAAGTATGGCAAACACATACGAGAAGAACACACTAAATGAAATAAAGAAAATTCCACAGGGAACCAACAGTGAAGGGAAGGAAGCTGGGGTTCAAATCAACGATTTTGAATATAAAGAAGAAATGAACAATCAACCAATATAGAATGAAGAAACAAGAATTAAAAAAAATACTGAGGAGAGAATAAGAAGACTCTGGGACATCTCCAAACATGCCAACATCCAAATCATAGGATGCTAAAAGGAGAAGAGAAGAGCAAGAAATTAACAACTTATTTGAAAGGATAATGAAAGAAAACTTCCCCACTTGGCGAAGGAAATAGACATACAAGTCCAAGAAGCACAGAGAGTCCCAAACAATTTGGATCCATAGAGGGCCACACCACGACACATCATAATTAAAATGCCAAAGGTTATAGAGAATCTTAAAAGCTGAAAAAGAAAAGAAGAGAGTCACATACAAAGGAGTTCCCATAAAACTATGAGCTGATTTCTCAAGAGAAATTTTGCAGGCAAGAAGGGATTGGCAAGAAGTATTCAAAGTGATGAAAAATAAGGACCTACAACCAAGATGACTCTATCCAGCAAAGCTACCACTTAGAATTCAAGGGAAGATAAAATGCTTTCCCAGACAAGGTAAAGCTGAAGGAGTTCATCATCACCAAGCCCTTATATGAACTGTTAAAGGGACTTAAGAAAAACATCAAAACTATGAATAATAACATGACAACAAAGTCACAACTATCAACAACTGGACCTAAAAACAACAAAAACAAAAACAAACTAAGCAAGCAACTAGAACAGGAACAGAATCATAGAAATGGAGATCACATGGAGGGTTATCAGTGGGGAGGGGGATGGGGAAAGATGGGGAAAGAGGTACAGGGATTAAGAAGCATAATTGGTAGGTACAATATAGACAGGGACATGTTAAGAACAGTATAGGAAACGAAGAAGCCAAAGAACTTATATGCATGGCCCATGAACATGAACTAAAGGAGAGGATTGCTGGAGGGAAAGGGGATACCAGGCAGAGGGGGGCAAAGGGGAAAATATCAGGATAACTGTAATAGCCTAAACAATAAAATATACTTAAAAATTCATTTCTTTCTAGGCATGATAATGTTGACTTAAAAATCATCATGTATAATTGACAATATAGGAAAATGCCCCATGGCTTTAAATACTTCTTAGGAGAGGAGGAAGTGAGTGTGTGGGGGGAGTACATGGTGCTCATAGAACACAGATCTGTAGTCCTGATATCAATACACCACAGTAGGTTTCACAGTATCTTTTCAAAAAGCACGGAGTTCTTATTCAATGCAAAGATAGTTCAAGTAACCAGTTATTACATAATTTTGGCCTAAAATACAGCATATTTGTCAATTAGAAACATAAGTCGTTTCAGGCAAATGGATATTGTAATAAATCACACGAGTACAACTTGAACATGATGAAGGCTAGAACCCACAGTGACTCATCAGCATTTGTGTATTGTGGCTCATTGAAACATTAAGCAAAGGAATTATTCAAGTGGTACCCCATTAGAGGTTCTTATTAATGTTTAATTGTGCACAGAGCACTTTTCCTTCCCCCAAATATAAGATTTGGGAATGCTTTCCTAGCAATCCCCATGTCCTGTTAGCATGTCTCTGATGCTCTTGGGTCATGCAGATGCTGCTGTTACTGCAACCAATGGTATTGCCGTTACTGCCCATGTTCCAGCCCAGAGCTGAGTAAAGGAGTCAGCATCCTTTCCCTTACCTGGTTTCTTTGTGAAGTGGGTAAAGTTCATGGACATATTTCTATCAGCACTCAATGGTATTTCCTTGACCCCTATGAGCAGAGATAAATAAAAGGAATAAATATATAGCAAGAATGTGCTAAATGTTCTTATTCATGGGAACTTGGTGGAATCATCAGTGATAATGTGCATTCTCTTTAGAGCAAGGACGCTGGTGATTTTGTGCCCAGACATATTAATTAGCTTCTCCCAACTGCAAAAAGAAAAGTTTCAAAAGGCTACCTTCATTGGTTGTGATATTTTCCCTGAAGAGTTAACATTTGATTGTGGATTGTGGTTTTTGTCTTAATTTTCCATGTTGCCTGCACTGCCTTCCTGGGCAGTACTGCCTCGCCAGGATGTTCACCCACAGTGACCGGCCATTCTTTTCCAATATTCATGGGTACATTTTGTGGTTTTGAAAATTTTCCTCCAGTCCCTTTACTCCCATAAAAATAAAACCCTAAAATTCCAATGTGTTTGGGTTTATACTTAATGAATTGACTTTTAAAATATTCTGGAGAGGCCTTGGCTCTCATACTGGTTAGGCCACAAACTGGATCTGTACCTTTGAGATTTGTAGATTAATCCTGGGCAGGCCTAGAACTCCAAATAGCAATCTGAAAGAAACTAATCTGAAAATTACTTTGTGTGATATTTTATCTCCTAAATTTTCCAACATGATCTAGTGGTTATTACTTAGCCATTCATCTAAATACCCATGCCTGGAGTCTGGGCAGCTATCCTAATGGTTGAGAACACCAATTTAGGTTTCATCCTGTTCTTATTCTTTTATTCTTATTCTTATTCTTATTCTCTTATTCTTATTCTCTTATTCTTATTCTTATTCTTTTACATTATAAAATAATCTTCCCTGACGGGGCTGACAGTCTTCATTAAGAAAGAATAGAGGAGTTCCAGCCAAGATGGAGATGTAGGTAGAAACCCTTTGCATCCTCACACAACCAAAAGGAGAATGAATAACAACCAATCTAAAATTAATAAACAACCAGAAGTGCCAGAAAATAAAGCTGTATGGAACTCTGACAACCAAGAAATTAAGGAAAAAATCAACCAGAACAACCAGACCAGTAAGGTTGAGGACAGAGAGAAACTGTGGTGAGGCAGCGGCCTGCAAGGCAGGGGCTGACTTACGGGGAAACTGAGACTCAGAGCCTGCTGTGGACTACAGTGGTTGCCTCTGTGGGAGAAACTCCCCATCTCACAGGAGAGGTCATTGAAAAGTAGGCTGGAGACAAGCAGGGGAGCTTCATTGTACTCCTCTTCGTCCCCTCCCCCACAGGCAGCTCCAAGCACAGCAAGGAGAGCTGCCCCACCAGGGTGAATACCTAAGGCCCCCTTACAACTTAATAGGTACCCCTAACAAAGATATATGGCCCAAATGAAGGAACAGAGCAAAACATCAGAAAGAGAGCAAAGCGAGGAGATAGCCAACCTATTTGGTGGAGAATTTAAAGCCCTGGTAATCAAAATGCTCTCAGAACTGATTGAGTTTGGTTGAAAAATGAAAGAACAAATGGAAGATACTCAAAATGACCAACAGGGAATCAACAGTGACAGGAAACAAACCAGGACTCAAATCGATGATTTGGAACAAAAGGAAGAAATAAACATCCAACCAGAACAGAATGAAGAAACAAGAATTCAAAAAAGTGAAGAGACTTACAAACCTCTGGGGCAGCCTGAAATGTTCCAATATCTGAATTACAGGGGTGTCAGAAGGAGAAGAACAACTGCAAGAAATTAAAACTTATTTGAACAAATACTGAAGGAAAACTGCCCTAGTCTGGTGAAGGAAATAGACTTTCAGGAAGTCCAGGAAGCCCAGAAAAGCCCAAAGTACTTGAACCCAAAGAGGAACACACTAAGGCACATCATCATTAAGTTACCCAAGATTAAAGACAAAGAGAGAATCTTAAAAGCAGCAAGAGGAAAGGAGAGAGTTACTTACGAAGGAGTGCCCATAAGACTGTCAGCTGATTTCTCAAAAGAAAACTTACAGGCAAGAAGGGGCTGAAAAGAAGTATTTGAGCTCATGAAAGGCAAGGATCTACATCCAAGATTACTTATCCAGCAAAGCTATCACTTAGAATGGAAGGGCAGATAAAGTGCTTCCCAGTTAAGGTCAAGTTAAAGGAGTTCATCATCACCAAGCCATTTTTATATAAAACGTTAAAGGGACTTATCCAAGAAAAGGAAGTTAAAAAATATGAACAGTAAAATGACAACAAACTTACAACTATCAACAAATGAGCCTAAAAATAATAAAAGAAAGAAAAACAACAAAAACAAAAACTAAGCAAATAACTAGAACAGGAACAGAATCTGAGAAATGGGCATCACATGGAAGGTTTTCAGTGGGGATGGGGAAGGGAGGAATAGTGGGAAAAAGGTACAGGGAAGAAGAAGCATAATGGGTAGGCATTAAATAGATGGGGAGAGGTTAAAAATGATATAGGAAACAGAGAACTCAAAGAACTTATATGTACGACCCATGGACACGAACTAAGGGAGTGGGAATGCTGGAGGGTTGGGGGGTGCAGGGTGGAGGGGGGAAAAAGGAGGAAAAATTGAGAAAACTGTAGTAGCATAATCAATAAAATATACTTTAAAAAAAGAAGAAAGAATAGCCCTGGCTGGCGTAGCTCAGTGGATTGAGTGTGGGCCTGCGAGCCAAACGATCGCGTTTCGATTCCCAGTCAGGGCACATGCCTGGGTTGCAGGCCAGTTCCCAGCAGGGGACGCAAGAGAGGCAACCACACATTGATATTTCTCTCCCTCTCTCCCTCCTAAAATAAATAAAATCTTAAAAAAATAAATAAAAATAAAAAAAGAAGAAAGAATAGAAACAGGTATTTTTAAATCTAAAATGTAAATATCACATTAGATATAATGGTTCATCCTAAAAGAAGAATCCATACTTTCAGGATTTTATAATAATTCACCCATTAAAAAATAAGAACATTTAATGAATATACTAGTTATTACATCAACAATGACAGACACAACCAAAACCACATCTCATTAAATTAAATATGCCACCAGGGCTTTGCTTGCCAAAAACTGGATGATATTCCCATTCATTTATGAAATTATATTAACTATAAGTATTATAATATAAATTAACCTTACAATTAGTATTAATGTTATAATTATTAACATTATTATAATTAACATTATAATAACGATGATAACATTAATTTAAAAACCCTAATGTTACAACCTACACTCTCTGATGCTTGAATAAAAGAAATATATAAAATCATGGTGAATGTTTATATGGAGCCATGAATTAACTGGTGCCTATTTGTGGTAGGAAAAGAAATGTTTCTGGGGTCAATGACTATTTTGTGGCTAACCCCACAGGCATGGTGAAAACGAACAGATCATTAGTTTCCTTCCTCTGCCCTGCTGTCAGTGGTAAGGGGGCCAGGGAAATGACTCATCTGGGTGGGTACTCTGGGCATGGCATAGGGAAATGGAAAATACTTTCATCTGTGCCACTGGGGTAACCTGGCTTGGTGAGATTTGATTCACCACTATTGTTCAAGGGTAAAAAAATGTATTCTATACTGTGGAAGGCTAGGAGTCAGTGTGTACCTGCAGCATACTTCTTCATAGCCTTTCTCCAAATTTTTCTACCCTTAAAAAAATTGAAGTATTTTGATTCGACACTGTGCAGGCACCGTTCATGTTCATTAGCTGATTTGATCCTTCTAAACCTTCTGTGTGGGTGACACCACCCAAGTACCACCGATGAAGAAATCCAAGGCAAGAGCAGATTAAGCACCTGCCCATGGCCTCACAGCAAGAAGTGGTGGGATTCAGACCCACATCTGTCTGGCTCTTAAGCCTATCTCTTAAGTCCTAAGTGGGCTAAGTACAGAGTACTGTCTCTCTTGTCATTTTCTTCCTTCTTTTGCTCCCTACAATGACTCTAAGTGATGTTAGCCCTAGAGTCCTATACTCTGTCTTTTGGGTGGTTTATAATGCCACCACTGTGTAAGGGCTCAATGCAATGACTGGTAGGCATGCATCATCCAGCCATGCCACAAGGCTGACAGCGGCCCCCCCACCCCAGGCGCATACCAGATTCACCAAGCCACGGGCTGGTGAAATGCAGATCTAGGAGGGAACCAAAAATTCTGTAGGATTACTTTATGAATTAGACCATCAATATAAACTCCCATGGCTTTTAATTAAGGGAGAAATCAGCAGAAGCCAGGCATTTTCTCATACTTTCTGCATATGCAGAGACAGAAGCATCATACTGTTATAATCCTTAAAAGTAAATACCCAAATCAATGAAGTGTCAGCTGACAAACTGGATTTTTGCTAGCCTGTAAAACAGATACAAGCTGGTGGTAGATGAGAATGTTGGTAAAAGCCCTGCAAAAAGCAACCCCAGGGCTCAGGGACAGCATATTGAACTGGGGACAGGAAACTGAACTCCAGTTCTGGCCTGGCCTTTACCTAGGTGTGGTTTGCATGCCGGCTAGGCAGCAATGTGAGCACAGAGCTTGAGACCAGTGAACTTCTGTTTCCCTGAATCAGATGAGAGCAAGTGAAGGCCTGAATCAGATGAGAGCAAGTGAAGGCCAAAGAAAGGAAATGAGAGGAAAAGGAGGAAACCAGTAAGAGATAGACTACAGAGGAAGCATCCTCGGGAATTGGCACATAATCAGCCACTCTGGCCCAGGCTGTGACCTAAATTCTTGTTCTCTCAGGCTGGATTAATCCACATATTTTCTAAAGTGCAGAGTTGGATTTGGAAGCACCAACACTTGAGCTTCACCATGAGCTCTATGGCCTAATGGGAGTTCTCCAAAAATTTCTGGATTTACATAGTTCACTTCTTAGGAATTTATTGTCAAAAATGAGTAATAATTCAGGTATTTTTAACCATGGTAACAAAAACTTTACAAGAAACATAGTAAACTGGACATCAGTTTCCAAATGTATCAGAGACTTTATTTCCTATAACCAAAATGTAGTAGTATATATGGATGATTGCTCTCCTCCCACTTGTCTCCAAATCTTAGCATCTAGCTAAAAAGTTAGGAGTGATGAGCCAGCAGACTGGAAGTTTAGCCACAGCTCAAACACACTTCTCACCCAGGAATCTGGGTTCTGGATGTCAAACACACTCCAAGTGGGGGCAATGAAGTACAGCTCATTAGGATGTAGAGAAGGGAGTCTGGGTTCCAGATATTGGACATATATGCCAAACCACATATGCCAAGGTGGTTTCCAAATTACTTTACCTGGCATATACTCGGCCTTCAATAAATGTTGGTTAAATGAAATAATTGCACAACTCAACAGCTGTCTTCTGGAGGGAGAAAATTGAGAGACTATCTAGCATTGGGTCAGCAAACTTTTTATCAAGAGTCAGACAGTAACTATTTTCAGCTTTGTGGGCCATACATCTGTGTCACAACTATTCAACTCTGCCACGTTGTGAAAGCAAGCTATGTTTTTCACATAAAGAATTCTTTATTTACAAAGGTAAGGAATGAGCTGGATTTGGCCTGTGGGCTGAGGTTATGTGATCTCCCGATCTAGTGCATGCTTGCTGCATCTCTGAAATCAGATTTCAAGTTGCTTATAATATGTAGAACACATCAGTTAAATGATGTTCTAAGTTTCTAGAACACAGCTCTAGAAACCATGAAAAAAGAGATACTGGAACAATGGCCTACCTAAAATCCCAATTTCTTGGTACTTTCTAACTTTGAGATGGAGAATAGTTATGCATATAGGTATGGAATGCACATAAAACAGGATAAATATCTGCAATGATGTTATAAAATAAGACACTTAGCTCAAGATGGTTTAAAGATTTCTGTGGTTTATGGAATCACTGCAAAATTTTTATAGAGGTCCAAGTAATCAAAGGTGGATAGTTTTGAAGCCTTAGAATCTTTATTCTTTAGTTTTCCAAGAGTACAACCTTAAGAGACTTAAGACCATGAAGAACAAGTCCTATAAATCCTCAATGCATCTCTATCAACTAATTTTTTAAATAAAGCATCTGGGCTGAAAACTTCAGCAAGGAAAACTATAGGAAATGCAAGTGAGGTGGATAGTAAAGATAAATATTCTGGGCAAGATGTCAAAAGTTGGATAAGGAATTAGGTGACACAGAAATGCTGTCTCATTAAGACTTAACAGAGGCTAGAGGGGAGTGTGGATGAGAGAGTGGGTCACAGGAGAAAATAAATTAAATGTGAATGCCTGCATTTCTGTAAACAAATCAGATCAAAACTATGCAGAATCAAAGAAAGGTAAACTCACATAAATCTATAACCTGGGAAAAACATATATTTAAACATTCTTTTTCTTATCAATTTTTCAAAACATTATGCCCTTGGCAAATAGTCTGAGAGCTATTAAATTTTCCTTTCATAAGATGCTAAATAATGTGACCTGTGATTCCCAATTTTAATACAACTTACTTCTTTTCTTGCCCTATTGCATGGGCTACACACTCCATTACTACTTTTGATAGATGTGGTAAAAATAGGAATCCTTGCTTGTGTTCTTGATATTAGGAGAAAAATATTTTGACTTTCACTGTTAAGTACGATGTTAACTATAAGTTTTTCACAGATGCCCTTTATCAGTGAGGAAAATTTTTTCTAGTTTTCTGAGAGTTCATCATGAATAAACTTTGAATTTTGCCTGATGGCTATTTTTTGTATTTATTGAGATGATCATATGATTTTTCTCTGTTGCTCTGTTAATGTGGTAAATTACACTAATTTGTTTGACTGCTGAACCAACCTTATATTATTGTGGTTAACAAGGAAATGTACCACCCAGATCTTGAGAGGCTGATAAAGAAGGAGTTGACAGGTGAATACTATGTGCTGTCCTCACTCCCAGTAGGTGGGGAGCAAGTGTTTCCCTGAAGGGGAATCCTAACAGACAGACATTAGGACATAGAACAGGTGCAACACAGCCTTGTTGGGGATGGAGGTGGAGCAAGGATAGGGCAAAGAGTGAGCTCAGGTTTGTTTATCTATGTCCACCAGCCCCTTTCTACCAGCATCCAACTAATTAAATAGAAGAAACCCTGACTAGGGGTCATCCAAGGCTAATTAGATGAGTTATTTTTACATAGTTGACTTCATCTACAAAAGAGTAAATATATATCAGTTTGTGTTACAAATGGCACTGAAAAAATGTTTATATTGCTGATAAACTAAAATATAATGACTCTCTATTTCCCTCTGAAGAACAATGAGTATTTTCCTAGTGAGAATCAATGCTTGATTGTGCTGAAGGTTGAAGGCTTTCAAGTTTGATCATTGCTACTTGTTCTTTCATTTGCTTTGTTGACATAAATACTTTCTTCTATTTTTACTTAGACAAACTTGAGGGAATTACTTTGAATATTAAGAAGTTGGCTCTGTTTAGAACCAGATTGTTTATGTCAATTTGAGAAACTATGCATTGCCTAATCCCACAGTTGGGAAAAATTAAAGGAACAGCTGAGCACAAATAGATATCAGAATCCTTTCTTACTTTTCATGAATCACGAATTTATAGAAGGTGTCTTATTACTTGGTTTAATGGGAAGTGAATTCCTAGAACTTCAGATATTGTAACAACCTAGTACAAAAAATGCATTCTAAAACAAATCTAAATGATTTCACACTGAAATAGCTTCAGGTATGATTCACATTTTTTTCTCATTAGGAAATCATCATGGGTTAATTAAATATATGCATTAAATATATTCTAATCTTTATGCTTTTTTTAATACAAACAAGCACAAACTTTATACTATTTAAAAATATTACAAGGGAATAATGCAATCCCATATTAAGTCACTGAAACTACTATTTACCCACTTAGTGAGCTGGGTGTCAGACCTTTTATCGGACAATTGCCCTGGTTATCCATGTGACGCCCACTCCCAGAGAGGAGACTGGGTCCGGGCAGTGGCGCTTCATTAAGCTGAATGATATGGAAACATTAATGTGACTATAATGAGGGTGATCAACTGCCAATTCCCGTTCTTATACAAATATCATATTCCAGATTTCTAACCGATTTAGGTCTTTTAAAAAATTATAACCATACTTGTGACATTATAACCTTAAAAACCAAGTTATTTCAGTCTCGAATACCAAGGCTGTATATGGAAAGTGTTTTGAAATTAAGGAAGACAGCTATTTTGATATTTTAATTAAAAAATTTATATATAATCAGAATCTTTTAAAGAATCAAGATTATGTGTGGTAGCTAATTTAGTGGGCTGGATTTAGAAAAATGATAAATCCTCTTTAATATTTGTTTACAGAGATATTTGAAGCTTTGATATTTGGAATGTGTCATAATTTCCAGTTTGTTATGCTAAGAACTTCCAATACTGGTAAAAAAAAAAAAAAACCTGAAGTGAGAATTCAACAAAATTATAACAATTGAATGAAAAAATTTATAGTGTTAGTAACATCAAAAGAAAATAAATTTGTGATCATTACCTGTTCCCATTCCATTCCCTTTGGGCATCCCACTGGGTTTGGGTCTACTAGGTCTTGTAGTTGTCTTATTCAGAACTACAATAGAGTGAGAAGAAAATAGTTCAGACATTTTCTTATGAAAATTTGCAGCCATGGAAAACAAAACTTCCCAGAGAACTGTAAATCATTTAACCAGGCAATAAAATAATGGCTTACTAAAAAAGTATTCAAAATATAAAAACCACAATTCTGGTATAAAAATCATAGGCTTGAACTTGGAAATAGAGACATGAGTCTGTACTCAGATCTGATCACTTGACTTGGAAAAAATAACTGGCAAAGGAATTTATATTTCTAAATGGGAAATATCTTGCTTCATTTATAAGCACTAGATCCATTCCAAAATGAAAGTGAAGAACCATCAGGACTGCCTCTGGTAATGAAGAACCAAAACTTGAAGTGTATTTATTTGTCAAGGCCTGAATTCACAACTCATAAATTGATGGTCCGTTTGCATGAATTTCTAGGTACAGATAGTCCTTGATAATTCTGGCAGAAGCCCATCACTGAACCCAGAACTGTAATAAAACCACTGGAGTCTCCCTTCTGCTCTGTGGACAGCCATAACCTTACTACAGCTTGAAGAGGTCACCTATCTTATATGACTCTTTAAGGAAAAGCACTAACGGTACGAGTGGTTAAGAGAGCAGAGGCTGGAGCCTGACTGCTTGACTTCAAGCCTGCTCTCCCGCTTGTCTCATGTGTTCCTCAACTCTGCCTCACAGGACACATGGCAAGCACTCAGTCAGTGTTAGCCACTGTTGCTACTCTTTATTATTTTGTAGAAGCATTTAATATCACCAGCTTTCAACAGCTATCATGATACAAAAGTCACATGGAGATATATTTGTTTATAAAAGACTTCTGTGCCTAACTCTCTTTAGGATTTGGAAGATACCCCAAAACTTATGGGTTTTCCATAAATCAAAGGATAGAAATAGTTATTTGTTTTTTCTTCCATGTGTCTGGAGAGATAATAACCAAGAACATTAATTTATGAGCCAGATTCATCATTTAGAACTTCAAGAAGACTTTTATAAACACAGTGGGGAAAAGGCAGAAAAATGCAGTCTTTGGTCCAGCTTATGCTTTAGCATAGAAGTGATTTACATGGACCAAATCAACCCCTTCAGCTAACTCTTCCCTAACAAGCTCCAGTTAGGGGAATACCTTTGGAGAACTTAGTAAATATAAAGTATTTTCCAGTGTGTCATTATTGTTTTATTTTTGCTATTTATAACCTGTAAAATGAATCTACCTTTTATTGTTTTCATATTTGTTATTGTTGTTGAAGTACAGTTGTCTCCATTTCCCCTCCACCACTACTCCCCACCCCAGCCATCCCCACCTCCCACCCTTGATCCTACCTGCCTTTGGCTTTGTCCACGTGTCCTTTATCCATGTTTCTGACAACCCTTCCCCCTTCCCCCCCATTATCCCCTCCCTGCTCCCCTCTGTATTTATTTTATTTTTAGACAGAGGGGAAGGGAAGGAGAAACAGAGGGAAAGAAATATTAAGGTGTGGTTGTCTCTTGTGCATCCCCTACTGGGGGGGACCCAGCCTACAACCCAGGCACATGCCCTGATTGGGAATTGAACTGGTGACCCTTTGGTTCATAGGCCAGTGCTCAAACCACTGAGCCACACCAGCCAGGAATAGGTTTGCTTTTTAATCATTAGAAGAAATCAAGTAAAAATATTCTCTCAGACGTGAGCTTTTTATACTGAAGAGACTACCATTTCTTAAAAGATAAATAACATTTGAAAGAAATTAATATGTCACAGAGAATGCTAATGCTATGTATAAGTGCCATGGAAGACTGAAGGTGTGTGCATGTGTGATTTATACACAAATACTATTTAAAAATAATTTTATATTGCTGAAGGTCAATAGTGGTCTCTGAATCTGATCCTCCTTAAAAACCTTAGTCAAACCTTTTCAGTTCCGTGGATTCATCCTTACCTCTCTACTTCTCTGCAAGGATCAGAATTTCTGCACATCTTTTATTTCAATTCAAGTAGATAGCTCTCCTTTGGTGCATCTGACTGTTTCAATACATTTTATATCTTCTCAGATGTGCTGATTGTTTAGGTTATCAGAAAAAAGAAACCACTCACCAGGTCTGGAGTGTGGTCTGTCTGGTACTCTGGGCCTCACAGGAGCAGTGTGCAATCTGTATGGTGCTGAAACACAGGAAACACTTCAAGCTTAATATCCCACACTCCAAAGCCCACTGCATGGAGATTTAGAATCCTAGGGACCGACAACTTGTATGCTTTGCATGAAAGCACAAAGAATGTTCTGCAACCTCCAATTATGCATCACAACACTGATGCTAAAGGAAATTAAAACAAGTGAAAATATTCATGAGTGGATATTAAAGATGTCCATTGTCAGAATGAGGTAGGTCATTTCTAATGTGTGTTAAGGGTGTCGTCATTTAGTCCATGTTTTTCAAGGGCATTTATTTTACCAGATGGTTGCTTAATATGGTGAACATTTAAGGCAGCCAACCATCCATCCAGGCATTCATTTATCATCCATGTATCCATCTGC
>PVKM010036963.1:0-14530 GCA_004027735.1 Carollia perspicillata | reverse complement strand
CAAAAATACCTTCCAACCACCCCTGTGATATCAACAATAAATGAGCTAAGATTAATAAAGGTAGAAAGAGAATAAGAATTTTACACAAAAGGAAAAAAGAATATGAGGTGACTAACAGAAAAATGATTTTGAGAAGGTAGAGAGAGGAGAAATACTAAGAGTAGAGAGTAGAAAGAAAGCAAAGAAATGGCAAAATAAAATTTACAACATAAATAAAATAGGGAGGGAATGGGGCAAAATAGAGTAAGAAAGGGAAGAATACAATATGAGGGGGTTTTTTTAATGAAAAAAATAGGAACCAAATTGAAGAACTACCACAGTGATATCTACACAAATGAGCAAAGAGTAATAAAGGTGGGAAAAGAATAAGATTACAAGAAGGAAAAGAGAAAAAGATTCTGAGATGTCTAAAGGAAAGAAAAATGATTTTAAGAGAATAGAGGGAGAAGAAATAATAAGCGTAATGGTTAGAAATCAGGCTAATAAAGTGAGAAGATAAAATTTAAAATGAAAATAAGACATGGCAGGAGGAAGGCAAAATAGAGTAGGACAGGGGAACAGTAACATATGAGATTTTAATTTTAAAAAATAGTGAACAACTAGGAATAAAATTGAAGAAATGCGACAAATACCTCAATATTAATGAAAACTGAGAAAATATTAATAAAGGTGGAACAAGAATAAGGATATTGTAAGAAAGGGAAAAAGAATGTGAGATGATTAGTGGAAAGAAAGATAGCTTCGAGAGGATGGAGGTAAGAGAAATAGTAAGAGTGAGGAATAGAAACAAGGCATAGAAAAGGAAAAAATAAAATTAAAAAAAATAAGAAAGATAAAACCACAATGAGATGCCACTTTACACCGGTCAGAATGGCCATCATAAACAAAGCAACAAACAACAAGTGTTGGAGAGGTTGTGGAGAAAAGGGACCCTAGTTCACTGTTGGTGGGACTGCAGAGTGGTACAACCACTATGGAAAACAGTATGGAATTGTCTAAGAAAACTAAAAATGGAACTGCCTTTTGACCCAGCAATTGCACTGCTAGGATTAGATCCCAAGAACCCTGAAACACCATTCCAAAAGAACCTATACACCCCAATGTTCATAGCAGCACAATTTATAATAGCCAAGTGTTAGAAGCAACCTAGATGCCCATCAGTAAATGAATGGATCAAAAAACTATGGTACATATACACAATGGAATTCTATGTGGCAGAAAGAAAGAAGGAGCTCCTACCCTATGCAATAGCATGGATGGAACTGGAAAGCATTATGCTGAGTGAAATAAGCCAGGCGGTAAAAGACAAATACCATATGATCTCACCTTTAACAGGAACCTAAGCAACAAAACAAACAAGCAAGCAAAATATAACCAAAGACATTGAAATAGAAAATGGGATGACAGTAACCAGAGGGGAGAGGGGAGGGAATTTCAGGGGAAAAAGGGAAGGGATTACAGGAACAAGTATAAAGGACACATGGACAAAAACTAAGGGGGGTGGAAATGGGAGGGAGGTGGGGAGCACTGGGGGGGGTGGACTGGGATGGGAGTAAAAGACAGAAAACTGTACTTGAATAACAATTAAAATAAGAAAAAATAAAAATAAATAAAACAAAAAAATAAGAAAGAGAAAGATGAAGTTAAAATGGAGTAAGAGAAGGGAAAAGCAAAATATAAGATTTGAAATAAAATTAGAATAAAAATAATAATAATAATAATTTAAAGATCAATCTAATATGCAGAAACAAACAAAAAGAGTCACCTGAAATAGGGAGACAAAGAAAAAACCCAACTAAAAGGAAAGGATGAATCCCCAGAAAGAGTATCAAATGAAATTGAGGCAAGCAATTTATCAGACACAGAGTTCAAAGTAACGATTATAAGGATGCTAAGGGAACTCAGTAAGAATGACAAGGAACTTAGTGGGAACTGCATCAGCATTAAAAATAATGACATAGAAACTATGAATAACAACCAGGAGAAAATGGACAATACAATACAGAAAATGAAAAATTCACTAGAAAGAATTAAAAGCAGGCTAGATGAAGTAGAGGAAGGAAACAGAGTGGGAAGACAAGGTAGAGAAAAATACCCAGTCAGAGCAAAAACAACAACAAAAAAGACTCAAAGAACAAATATGGTTTAAGGGAGCTGCAGCATGAAAAATAATATTCACATCATAGAAATACCAGAAAGAGAAGAAAAGGAGCAAAAGGTATAAAACATGTCTGAAAAAATAATAACAGAAAAATTCCCTAACTTGTTGAGGGAAAAAGTCATGCAAGGTCAGGAAGTACAGAGAGCCCCGATCAAGATGAAGCCAAAGAGGCCCATTCCAAGACATATCATAATTAAAATGGCAGAATTTAAAGACAAAGAGAGAATCTTAAAGGCAGTAAGGGAGAAACAGCTATAAGATAAGGCTATCAGCTGACTTCTCAACAGAAACACTCCAATCCAGGAGAGAATGGCAGGAAATATTCCAAGTAATGAAAACCAAAGGCCTGCAACTGAGACTGCTCTGTCCAGCAAAACTGTCAGTTAAAATGGAAGGCAAAATAAGGAGCTTCCCAGACACCCCCCAACCAAAGTCTGAAAGAGTACATCTCCACAAAACCAACATTGCAAGAGATGCTAAAGAAACTACTTGAGAGAGAGAGAGAAGAACATAGGTACAAAGGGGGGAAATGGCAATGAATAAATACTTATAAACAGTAATAAGTGTAAATGGATTACATGCTCCGTTCACAAGACATAGGGTAGCTAAACGGATGAAAAAACACAACCCACATATACGCAGTCTACAAAAGACTCACCTCAGGACAAAAGACCCACACAGGCTGAAAGGGAAGGGATGGAAAGAAATATTCCAAGCAAATGGCTATGAAAAAATAAACTGGAGTAGCAATACTTATACCAGACAAAATAGACTTCAAAATAAAGACCATAACAAGAGAAAAAGAAGGTCACTACATAACACTTAAGGAAGTTGTCCAACAACAGGATGTAACCCTTGTAAATATATAAGCACCCAACATAGGATCACCTAAATACATAAGAAAAGAAACTGGAGGACTTTAAGAAAGATGTTGAAAGCAATATGGTCATCATAGGGGATTTTAACACCCCACTGTCAACAATGGATAGATCATCCAAACAAAAAGTCAACAAGGATATTGTGTCATTGAACAACACCCAAATGGAATTAATTGGTACTTATAGAGCATTTCACCCCAAAGAAGCAAAATATACATTCTTTTCTATCACACATGGATCATTTTCCAAGATAGGCTACACTGTAAGACACAAAACAAGCCTCCACAAAAATTGAAATCATACCAAGCATCTCCTCAGATCACAACGGCATGAAACTAAAAACCAATCTCAAGGAAAAAACTCAAAAACCCTCAAACACATGGAGACTGAATAACATTATTAAATAATGAGTGGGTTAACAACAAGATCTAGGAAGAAATCAAAAAGTTTCTGGAAACAAATGAGGATGAACACACAACAACCCAAAACCTGTGAGATAGAGCAAACACAGTCCTGAGAGGGAACTTCATAGCAATACAGGCCTGCCTATAGAAGATAGAAAAGCTTCAAATAAACAACCTACCCCTACAGCTAAAAGAACTAGAGGAACAACAACAAACAAAGCCTGGAATGAGTAGAAGGAAGGAAACAATTAAGATCAGAGCAGAATTAAATGACATAGAGACTAAAAAAAAACAATCCAAAGGGTCAATGAATCCAGGAGCTTGTTCTTTGAAAAGATAAACAAAATTGACAAATCTTTAGTCAAATTCATCAAGAAAAAAAGAGAGAGGACCCAAATAAACAAAATCAGAAGCAAAAGAGGAGAAGTAACAACTGATACCACAAAAATACCAAGGATTGTAAAAAATTAACATGAACAACAATATGCCAAGAAATTGGACAACCTGGGTGTAATTCCTAGAAACATAGTCATCCAGAACTGAATAAAGAAGAAGCAGAAAGCCTGAATAGACTGAAAACAACTAGCAAAATTGAAGTAGTAATCAAAAAAACTCTCAGCACACAAAAGCCTTGGACCAGATGGCTTCACAGGTGAATTTTACCAAACATTCAAAGAAGACCTAACTCCTATCCTTCTCAAACTATTCCAAAAAATTCAACAAAAAGAAAAACTCCCAACTCTTTTTACAAGGCCAGTATTATCCTAATTCAAAACCAGGTAAAGACACAACAAAGAAAGAAAATTACAGGCCTACATCTCTGATGCACATAGATGCTAAAATCCTCAACAAAATATTGGCAATCTGGATCCAGCAATACGTTAAAAAAAATCATTCACCATGATCAAATGGGACTTATCCCAGGGATGCAAGGATGGTCCAGTATTCATTCACAAATCAATAAATGTAATACACCACATAAAAAAAATAAGAACAAAAGCCACATGATCATATCAATAGATGCTGAAAAAGCATTTGACAAAATCCAACACCAATTTGTGATAAAATAAAAAACATTTAGCAAAGTGGGAATAGGGGGAAACATACCTCAACATAATAAAGGCCATATATGAGAAACCTACTGCCAACATCATACTCAATGGGCAAAAACTAAAAGCTTTTCCCTTAAGATTAGGAATAGGACAAGGGTGTCCACTTTCACCACTCTTATTCAACATAGTACTGGAAGTTCCACCCACAGTGATCAGACAAGAAAAAGAAATAAAAGGCATCCAAATTGGAAAAGAAGAAGTAAAACTGTCTTTATTTGCAGGCAATGTGATAGTGTACCAGAAAACTCCACAGTCTCCACCAAAAAACTGTTTGACCTAATAAGTGAATTTAACAAAGTAACAGGATACAAAGTCAATATTCAGAAATCAGTGGCATTTTTGTACACCAACAATGAATTATCAAAAATAGAAACTAGGAAAAATCCCATTTACTACAGCAACAAGAAAAATAAAGTACCTAGGAATAAATTTAGCCAAAAAGGTAAAAGACCTGTACTTGGAAAACTACAGAACACTGAAGAAAGAAATCGAAGAAGATACAAATAAATAGAAACATACACCGTATTCATGCATCAGAAGCATTAACATCACCAAAATGTCCATATTACCAAAAGCAATTTACAGATTCAATGCAATACCTATTATAGTACCAATGGCATATTTCACTGATATAGAAAAAAATACTCCAAAAAGGTATACGGAACCAAAAAAGAACCCAAATAGCCTCAGCAATCTTGAGAAAGAAGAACAAAGTAGGAAGGATCACAATACCTGGTATAAAACTATACTACAAGCCACTGTAATCAAAACAATCTGGTACCTGGTACTGGCGTAAGAATAAACACATGCATGAATGAGCAGAATAGAGAGCGCAGCAATAAACCCATGTCTTTAGGGTCAATGAATATTTGATAAAGGGGGCAGGGGCACACAATGTAGTAAAAATAGTCTCTCCAATAAATGATGTTGGGAGAACTGGACTGGTACATGCAAAAAAAATGAAACTAAACCACTAACTTATACTCAAAATGGATAGAAGACCTAAATATAAGTTGTGATACCATAAAAGTCTTAGTGGAAAACATAGGCAGTAAAATTTTAGATATCCCACGTGGTAATATTTTTGCCAGCATACCTTGTAGGGCACAGGAAAAAATAAACAAATGGGCCTATATCAAATTAGAAAGCTTCTGCACAGCTAAAGAAACCATCATCAAAATGAAAAGGGAACCAACTTTATGGGAGAACATATTTGCCAACATATATATCAGACAAGGGTTTAATCTCCAAAATACATAGAGAACTCCTATTACTCAACACCAGGAAAACAAACAATCCAATTTAAAAAATGGGCAAAGAACCTGAATAGACACTTCTCCAAGGAGAACATACACATGGTCCATAGATATGTAAAGATACTCAACATCACTAGCCATCAGAGAGAGGCAAATTAAAACCATAAATGAAATATCACCTCACACCTGTCAGAATGGCTATCATTAATAAATCGATAAAAAACAACAAACAATAAATGCTAGTGAGGTTGTGGAGAAAATCCCTAGTGCACTGTTGGTGAGAATGCAGACTGGTGCAGCCACTGTGGAAAACTGTATGGGGTTCCCTCAAAAAACTAAAAATGAAACTGCCTTTTGACCCAGCAATTCCACTGCTGGGAATATACCCTAAGAATCTCAAAACACCAATTCGAAAGAACCTATGCATCCCTATGTTCATAGCAGCACTAGTTAAAATAGCCAAGTGTTGGAAACAGCCCAAGTGCCCATCAGTAGATGAGTGGATAAAAAACCTGTGGTACATGTACACAATGGAGTACTATGCCGCAGAAAGAAAGAAGGAACTCCTACCTTTTGCAGCAGTATGGATGGCAGTGGAGAACATTATGCTAAGTGAAATAAGCCAGTCAGTGAAAGACAAATACCACATGATCTCACTTATAGAGGAATCTAATGAACAAAATAAACTGATGAGCAAATTAGAACCAGAGACATAGAAACATGGAACACACTGACAGCGGCCAGAGGGGAGAGGAAAGGAATGATGGTGGGAAGAAGGGGAAGGGACTAGTCAAAGAATATGTACGAATTACGTGAGAATTACCCGCGGACATGGACAACAGTGTGGAGACTGACTGTGGGAGTGGGGGGTGGGCTAGGTAGGGTAGGGCAAAGGGGGAAAAACTGGGACAGTTGTAATAGAATAACAATAAAAAAGGAAAAGAAAAAACATATAAAAGTGTACAACACACTGGGAAAGTAAATATGCAGTAAGTCTTTGAAAACTCTGCATCTGTAATCAGATGGTGTGTTAACCACCTAACTTTAGTACAAAACTCAAAGGAAACGAGAATTAAAATGATTATACCTGCTACAGTGTGTTAATAAATACACAATCTAAAAAGAGGTAAATGAGGACATCAAAAACAGAAAGCAAGGGAGTTAAAAGGAGTTTAGTAGGCAAAGTTAACTTATGATCAGCTTAACACGTACCGTTTTATCTCTAAAATGCCATCTTTAAACTTCATGCTGACCACAGAGCAATAACCTAGAACTGGGGCACTACAGACAAGCAGGGGAACCAGAGCATCCCAGCACAGAAAACCCCAATTTACAAAGATAAGCAGACACAGAGGGAAAGAAACAATGGAAATGCAAAAAACAACCAGAAAACTATTAAGAACATGACATTCGTCAGTCCTCTAATATCAGCAATGCTAAATTTAAAGGATTGAATCCACCATTAAAAGGCACAGAGCAGCTTTCATCTGAGCCACCAGCATGCTATCCAGACCCAGGAAGACCCAGAAACTTCTGGGCCCCGTGAGCCACAGCCAGAGCACATGAAGTGGTGTGAGGCGTCACCACTTAAAGAGCACCCAGAGCTTCTGCCCAGCTGCCTTTCCTGATGAGTGTGGCCCTTGGTCCATGAGCAGACACGGGGAAACGCTGCCAGAAACAAGCCTGGAGCTGCTCCTATCAGGTGCTGCACTCGGGCTTCTAGAGAGTTCTGGGGGAAGCGGAAGTTCCCAAAGCAGCCTGTCATCATGAAGGCCAAGATCTTTAGCTGAAGTGCTAAGGAGGAGATTAAGGTTGAGGGGGCCTGTGTCCTGGGAGCTTGAAGTCACACTGAAGGAAGCTTATTAAATACTCACCAGTGCTTTACTCTCCTGGTCTGAGCGTGGGTTCTTTGGAACCTCTACACCTACCTGTACATCAGGCGTCTGCCTCACAGGTTCTAGTGTTAATGGTAGGAGGGCCGGGGCTTCTCTGCCAGCTCCCCTGAGAAAGAGTGTGGGCAGGAGGTGGCACCGACAACTGGAGGCCCATTACTTAACTTGAAACTGTTCATTTACGAAGTGAGAATGATGCATGTTGGTGAGATATATGTACACATACAGAGTTTGGCTGGATGAATAAAACTGCTTTAAAGACTCAACTATATGCTGCCAACAAGACACTCAGGCTCACAGTGAAGGGATGAAAAAAGATATTTCCTACAAGAAGAAAACAAAACAAACAGGGATAGCTATACGTAAATCAGACAAAATAAAAAGTAACCAGAGAAAAAGAAGATCATTACATAATGATAAAGAGGTCGATTCCTCCAGAACATGTCACCACTGAGGACATGTATGCACAACATTGAAGGACCTAAATACATTAGGCAAATACTAATAGACCTGAAAGGAGAAATAGACAACAATACAACAATAGTACGGAACTTTAATACCCCACTTTCAACAATGCATAGATCATCCAGACAAAAAATCTACAAGGAAACAAATGTGAACCATTCGTTAGATTAACTGGGACTAACACACCTTCATAGAACATTCCAGGCAACAGAAGCAGAACACACAGCCTTCTAAAGCACACACAGATCATCACCCAGGGCAGACAACACGATAGGACACACAACAAGTGTTAGCAAATTTAGGAAGATAAAATCATACTACGTGTCTTTTCCAACGGCCATGATATAAAACTAGAAATCAACAGCAAAAGGAAAGCTGGGAAAACCTACAAATGTGTGGAAAGGAAACAACAAACTCCTGATCAAACACAGGGTCAAAGAAGAATCCAAAAGAGAAGTCAAAGAATATCTAAGGGGGAAAAGAGAAACACGGCACACCGACATGAATGTCCACACAGTGTCTCCTTCCAGGGCGCACTCGCCGCGGCGGTGGCCTTGTTTCTCTCTGAGAAGCAGCAGAAGGAAGCTTTGCAGTTGCTCTTGATCTGAAGGTCCCTCCTCATTGAAGGTGGGCCTCTCTTTCTAGATCTGAGAAGTGGCTCGGGTTTAGACAATGACGCAGGATGCACACGTTTTGAATGTGTGGACCAGGAGGTCTTCGTGTGTTCTCTCATTTAAGTGAGGAAAGGGCTCAAGGATGAGGACAAGGTGGGGTTCAAGGGCTCTCCCAGTCTCCAGGAGGCTAAGATCTCCCCAGCAGTCGATCCACTGGGCTTCCAACTCCCCCTCATGACTACAAACGTGTGATTTATCACGTTTATCACAGATGTCTGAGCAACAGAATGTATTACCGCTTGGGGCATAAAAGTGATAGAGGGACATATTCTACTTCAATGGCCACATGAAGAGCGAGGCCCACAATATACAAACTCCCCTCACCAGGTGCAATAGCTATACCGTGGACTTGGGTGTTGGACGCACAGAGGAGCTGGTTTAGCCTGAGGAGCTCAGGAAGACTTAATGTGAGGTGCTGTTTATGTTCAGTTTAACACAGAACCACTCTCGGTGCTGGGACAGGGAATACTTCCTCCCGCCAGAGGAAGGAGCCGGAATAGAGGCTTGGAGGCACGACTGTGAGGACCTGCTGGAAGGCAAGGGGCCTACCCATTGGAGAGTGGACAGCAGGACATGACAAGGGGGAAATGGGACAGAGTGGATGTGTGTGGCAAACCCCAAAGGCAATCATGCATTCCAGAAACAAAAAGGATGGGGAACACACACACACACAAGCATTTGCGCACACACACACACACACTGCCTACAGGGTGGCTCCATCACAGAGGAGCCTGCAAAGCCTTTTTCTCTGACTTGGTAACACAAGGGCTCCTGCCTCACAGTGAAGGTCCATCTACCGCAGTGAATCTGCACACCTCCCACTGCAGGCCTGGCTGACCTTGATGGAGAGGTGGAGGAGGGCGGGGCTGACAAGGCGGGGGCACAGCAGGGTCAGTGGGAAACCAGGGGGGAGGACCTGTCTTTACACAAAGAGCCGGGCTCTGAGGTGAGTCAGGGCAGACACCACTGGTTTCACGTCTCATTGCATTTATCGAGGCATTTCCTTCTTACGTCAAATTCTGAAAATTACGTTTTCCTAAATTCTCATTTTTAAAAGCTTTCCCAAAATTTCTGAAACAAGCAAAGACTTACAAAACCATCACAGGGGCAGTAAGAAACTCTTCCTGAGTTATTGGGGAGCGAGCCACAAATACCCCATCACCACTCCGTTCTCTAAGTGTGCTTCCCAAAAACCAGGGGCACTACCCCATGTCGCCCCGACATAATCATCAAAACAGATGCTCGTCAGCCCCTTAGTGCCATCGCATCCTTAGTCCCCATCACTTTCACAGCAGTGTCCCCTGTTCACCAGTGATGCCCAGCAAAAGGGTCTGACGGAGGTGGGTATTCCCACCTCCTTCTCCTGCTCCGGTTGTGGCGTTTGAGTGTTTTATTGGGCCCTTGTCTGGGTTGTGTACTTTGAGAGTATGCGGAGAGATTTGTATGGTATGGTCACTGTTCCTCTGAGACAGCCAGAAGTCAGCATTAACATATTTGAACAATTTGAAATGTTCATCCAACAATGTGATTGTTTTTATTTTTGAGTGGTTTAGATTATTTAGTCTTCCAAGTAGAGAAAATAGAAATATTTTGCCAACCTGTTTAGTAGAGATTCCTGTTGCTGGATATTTAACTTGTTGCTATTTTTTTTTTGCTATAACAATCCTACAGTAAAAAAAAAAAAAAAAACCCACCATAAATCTGCACACTTTTTGGTCCATGTCTGTAAGCCTGGAACTAACAGTTTGCCATGTAGGACAAACACAGAATCCGCTCTACTACATACATATTGCTAAATTACCCTTCACAGGGTTGATTCGAGTCCCACTCATACCAACCATGCAAGGGAATTCTTGTCCAGTGGCCAGCATTGGCATATTTTAGAATATCTGACAAATTCATGGGTGTGTAAGGGTATATATATATCGTACCTTTTCTTTGTGTTATCTTGATCGTTTGTGAGGTCTTCAATCTTTTCAAAGTCCTCGCATTCTGTCTCCTGCACCTTTGGACACCAGTTGGACAGGTTCTAAGTTATTTCCAGGAGCTCTTTCTATATGCTGGATTCTGATGCTTCGTCATAAGGGGATTTAAGAGCTTTGAGAAATAATAGATGTTTCTGTGGGGAAGACTTCCCACTGAAGGAGGAGAGTGGGGAGGGGTGGGGGATGGGAATCCCAAGGAAGTCGCTGCTGGGTGGAGCGTGCTGAGAAATACCAGAAAAATCCTCATTCCTTAGGATCTGTACGAGTTTTGAATGTAGCAATCACGACAAGACTAAGAGGGCAAATTCTGTTTCCACAGCAATACAGCAGAACCTCGGGTTTTATTTACTCCCTGACACGGAGGGAAAACCACCACCGAAATTCTGTGTGTTATGAAGCAACATTCCTAAGTAATTTTATTGCATAGTATTATTTTACATAAAATTTAAACAGCATTACACACTGAGAAATTGATAAAGTAAAACTCATAAATATCATTTTTCCTTTTAAAAGACAGTGAGAGTAGACCAGGACATACAAAGAATCCCTGAGGTTCTGAAGTCTCGTACAGTGTTTTACTCACAGTATCATTAGCAAAACAAGGTCCTAAGCACAGATCTTATTTTCTACAACCGAAGGAGGTGAAACATGTTCTCTTCATTGATATTACTTATTCAAGCAGTTAGGAGACTCAGTGCAAGAATTCCAACAATTGGCACCAAGAGAAAACAGAACCAAATTTGAACAAGAGCGCAGGGTTGACATATCCACCACGAGCAGAGGACGTGAATATGGCATGTGCTGTGCCACCACGATCTCCTGGAGGTCTCCCCATTCGCTATAAGGGCTGCAGCTCCAGGTCAGAGGTGGGCAGCTGGAGATGACGGAAAGGTGGCCACCAAGAACGGGCACGCGTGGAACTAGACCCACTCTCAGGAGCTTTGGAGTAGCAATTTCTGCCATCAGAAAACACACACATGACCGTCAGACCCAAGTCCTGCTAAGGACAGGTGGGGCAAGGACTCAAGGGGCCAATGACTGCTCCGCTCCCTCTGCTGAAGTCCTGATTCTACAGCACTGAGGAGGAGCGCTGTGCAGACAGAGGGGCCTGCATCCCGGATCGTCTAGCACTGGGGAGGGATGCAAACATCCTTCCCCTCCCCCTCCTGCTCTCCTGGCCCTGGTCCCAGCACACCACTCTGAGAGCCACTGTCCCTGCCCTGCCCCGTGCATTCCTGCTGCAGGTAGCTGTCAGCACCCTACCCCACCAGCAGCTCAGCCCAACCTGTCTCCCCAGTCCCTCTGCTCAAGGCAAGAGCCCTCAGTGGCTCCGGATCTGGGAGCCAGGAGACTGGCTGACAGGCGATTGCACCAGGGTCCAACCAGGAATGCCCACTCACAGAGAAGTGGCCCCCTCTAACCTGGTCCTGCACACTCCCTACTGTTCACCTGCTGCCTTACCTGCCATCCTGAAGCCCCTTTCTCTGTGAACACAGTCTTGAACTCCAGCCTTCTGAGTTGGGTCTGCAAGCCCTTCCACCCTCTTTCTGGGATTAGACCCAGGCCCCCTCCTCTTAGCCCCCTGGATAGTCCCTGTCCCCTGGACACATCACATGCAGCCACCATGCTGGTCTCACCTGAATGTGAGCACTGCCCTGCCCTGTGTGCCTGCTGTCCCCACACCACCCACACTGGGGCCAAACTCTCTCTCCCAACAGAGACTCTGAATCAGGACTGATATCACTGCACCCCTGCAGCATCAGTAGGCCTTAAGCCTTGCTGTGGGGCCCTGTGTTTCCCTCTGGCACCAACAGTGAGGAGACAGCAGCTCTCAGGGTTGAGCTTGTCCAAGTGACCGCTATCAAGTGATGTTAGGCCTTATTCTCCTGGTCTCATTTCCAGGATGTGAAGGTTCGGGGAGGGGGAGGAGTAGGAAGTTGCCTTCCCTGTCCTCACTGCAGGCTGTCTGCCCCTCACTTCCCACTCAGTTCTGCCATCCGTACCTGTAACAGGCACAGCCTACGAAGCCAAGTATGCCGATAAAAATCACAGCAAGGATCCAGGAGATGTTCTTGATATTCATGGCGTCGGATGGGGCAGGGACTGTAGTTGTGGCCGTGGTTGGTGTGGCTGAAACTATGGGTGGTGAGGCTGAGGCTGCAGCCATGGCTTGTGCAGCTGCAAGGGAAACACCAGGTGTCAGCCTCGTCCAGACCCCATTTAAGAGGAGACGTCCCCTCAGCCCTGCTGCCCCAGGTGACACTACGATGCAGACAGGTTCCACCCCTCTACGTGTGGCAGCCCCTGTGGCAGGTCCTGGGGTTGGAACAAAGCAAGGAGATGGGCCCTGTCCCCTTGGGCTCCTACAGCTAATGGGGGAAGCAGGGTCACAACATACCCCGTCCCTCCTGCTGTGACAGAAGAGGAGGTGACCCACGAGGAAGGCGGGAGAGCAGTCCTCACAGAGGCTGACATCTGAGGCGGTTATTGAAGGATTTGCAGAAACAGAGCAGGTGAGAGGCAGAGAAGAGCAATGTGAGAAGAGGGCACAGGGCCGGGAACAGACTGAGGAGAGAACGAGGCCCACACGGTTGGGGTCCGCGGGAAACCCACAGGGAGTGGTCCGAGGCTCCCTGCAGCGAGGGAGGGACAAGAGGAGGAGAGAGGGGAAAGGAGGGGTGGGGGACACGCCTGTGGCTGTTATTCTCCAAGAAGTAACCATGGATGATTCTCTTTTTCAAACACACACTCACACACATCCATGCACAGAGCAGCATACTTGCACACTCACACATCACATACTCAGACACACATATGCACACCACACACATGCACACACACAGTTGTAGGTTCATCTTATCTCAAAGACAACGACCACTTCATCCTGGTCTTCTCCGTTACCTGTGGCCCCCAGCACTTTCTTCCTGTCTAAGACTTGGAGCCATCGTTTGCAGTCTCCCACTGAGATCCTCCTGAGGAACTGGTTCACTTCCTTATCGTTCTCCCACTTCTCTCTCAGCTCTTCGACACTGGAACTATCTGGTCTATACTCTCCGCTCTCCGGGTAAAAGACCAGAAGCCTCTGTCCATCCAAAAGAAACTCCCAGGATCCATTGAAGATTCCATTGGCATCACTCTGACACTCCAGACTGACCTGCAGGATGCAAGAATCTGCCCCACAGGCCCCACGGAAAGACATCAGCTTCCACTCTTGACAAAGCCTTAGCCCCCCCCACAGTGTCCACCTCATGTGAACCCTTCTAATCCAGCCCCGCTCTCCCTGACCTTCCTGCTGTGCTACATGGGAAGGACTGACATACACTTTCCCTTTCCACCGGGTACAATACACGTAGCTAACCCCACGATCTGCTTGCTTCGGCATCAGGATTTTTCTAACTTACCTTTGCATATTTTCCTGGTCTTTAAGTCAGACAGTCTCATTCTCATCTTGTCCCCCACATCTTTCAGCGTATCCGTCATATCTTTCAAGACATTTGTGGTCTTTAACTCCTGTTTCTCATATATGACATTTTTGTTATAACAGTCACATTTAAGAATTTGCGTTCTACCCATGGATACTTTGGCCATACACCGCTGTTGTTCATTAAAACTAATGTTGAAAACACATTGAAGAGAATGAGCATCTGTGAAGAAAAAACGCTGGTGAGGGCTGAGGTTGGAAGAAAAGAACACAAAACACCCC
>PVKM010036962.1:0-14624 GCA_004027735.1 Carollia perspicillata | reverse complement strand
AAAAAAAAAAAAAAGAAGAAGAAGAAAAGAAAAATTCAGGTACTTTATTTGTAATATTTTCTATCCCTTTAAGGCTCATTTTGTTGAAGTGTCCCTACATGTTCCAAAAATTGCATTCTATCATCATTTGTTTTTGAATATCCGTTAAGGCATTTACCCCAAGCCAGAAGTTTGAACTCACAGCCCCCAAAAGATGTTTCAGTTGATTCCCCTTGCTTTGGATTTAATGTCAGGCAACTGCTTAAAAATATTTTTGAGTTGGTCTTTGATAGGAAATTAGATAACTTGCCTTGCTAACTCAGAATTAAACATCTGGTGTTTGACTGAAATCTATAACTTACTCAGTTAAAAATTCTTATATTTCTCTAGTTTCCTACAATTTAACTCCACTTGACAACTTTTCAGGACTGAACTGGAAATGCTCAAGTACACTGTGAATGAGGGAAATCAGCATTCTTTACCACCAACTGTTAGTGGGTTATACAGTACTGTTTGTTATTCAGTGTGAATATGTGCAAGAAATTCTTGTGTGGACAATGACATTTCACGTGATTGCTGTCTGAATCCCGCTGTTGTATTCCCAAACACTCTAGTCTATACAGTGAGAGTGCAAACATTGTGTTCTAATTATTACCAGTCATGTTAAGATGTTAACAAAGATCTGTTGCCAAATTCACAAGTACTTAAACTTTTTTGTACTTAAAACTCATAGGCCTTGGCTGGTGTGGCTCAGTGGATTGAGTTCTGCTCTGTAAACCAAAGGGTCGCCAGTTCCATTTCCAGTCTACGGCACATGCCTGGGTTGCAGGCCAGGTCCCCAGTAGTGGGTATGTGAGAGGCAACCACACATTGATGTTTCTCTTCCTGTCTTTCTCCTTCCCTTCTTTCTGAAAATAAATAAATATAATCTTTTTTAAAAACTCATAGGCATAAAATATAAAATAAAACTCATAAGCATATATAAAACTGTATCCAAAATTCCCAAGTATGTTTGAAGTTCCTGTTATTTAAGATTGAGAGCTCACTCATATAGGCCAACACTTTCATGAATAAAATAGGATAAATAGCATTTAAGTTCTAATTGAATTATAAAGTGATTAATAATTCCTTACTTGTAAGTTTTCTATTCATCAAAAATACTCCAAAATTTTTGTCCCTTTTTCCAGTTACCTGATTAAATCTTTAAGGTGCACAATGTAATAAGTGAATACGAATTAGCCTGCTTTGTCAGAGAGTTACGTTTGGATTGTCGTCACCTTTCTGGCACAAACACTGGAATTTTTTAGACTGTTTCACTGTGCTCTTACAACAGTGTACAAAATAAAATATTGGCTTAGTTAAAATAAAATAGTTTTATTATGATAGTTCATATTTTACCAAACTGCAACTACAATAAATTATCAAACGACTACACTGAAATGTATTATTGTTATACGAAATAAAAAGAGCTCCATGCCTTGGAGAAAGAAAGAAAATATCTAAGACAGAACTTTTCAAAAACACCATTAGTTTCCATGTGAAAGATTTATTTATGATGTATAATTTTTTTAGTGTGATGTGCTTTATTGCAATATTTGCTTTAGTGCAGTGGTCTAAAAGCAAATCTACAGCAACTCTGAGCTGTGTTTCTACAGGTTCTCATCAAAATCCCACCAAGATGTATGTGTAGATAAGATTATTCTAAAACGTATATGGAAAGATAATGGACTGAAGTACCTGAAACAATTTTGAAAAAGAAGAATAAAGTAGAAGCAAGTAGTCTCTTGCTTGATTCCACGCCTTACTGAACAGAGTAATTAATACTGTCAGGTGTTGGTGAAGGTTCAAACACACAGCTCAATGGAAGAAAATAGACAACCCAGTACAGATGTACGCAGAAATGTTCAACTGATCTTTTTCCAGTAACTCTCTTTTGTCCAACTGGTTATTATCCTATGTTCTTTTCTATAAGTTTTATAGTTTTTACAATACTTTTAAGTCCATGATTCTTTATCATTAATTTAGTATGAAATGTGAGACTTACAGTAGATCTAGGTTCATTGCTTTGTCTGTATATATCCAATTGTTCCAACACAATGTTCATTGTTTTTGCTCCATGTAAAAAATTTAATTTCTAAGCTAGCTTGGCATGTGTTAAAGCTAAATCTTCTTTTGCATTTAATGGTTCAATTCATATAAGATCATATGTGAAAGTTTCTATCGAGGATATTTCTTAGTCATTATTCATATGCTTTTTTGAGAGACTATGTATTTTATTTTTCAGACAGAATTCTAAGAGGGCTTTTGGTTTGCTGAGTCAGGAACTTCGCACGACTTTCTGGAGTGGAAGGAAGGTAGTGGTTAGTTTTAGGTGTAAAGGAGATCTTTAAGAACGATCAACTTTTTAGCTTCCTGTTTCTGTATCATTTCAGGAAATATATGCAGCTTTCCCTATCTACAAGGGATTCTTATCTCAGAATGACAGTGGAAGGACTCAGAAATGAAGCTAACAGGAAATAAGAGGCCAGCATGACGCTAGAATTTGCCTAGGCCAGTCAAATCATATCTAGGTCTATAATCCACCCCGATGTTATTTCCATGTATTATGTAAAGTTAGTATCTAGTCAAGTGTATTTTTTCTCTTTGCCTCAGAACCATTTTAGTCTGGTCCCCTCAGGCCCCCACTATACTGTCATGTCTGTTGCGTATATCTGAGGTTCGGTTTTGAGATGCTATGCACCCATGATGTCTAGTCCTGAATTGCAAGGTTTTCTACCTCTTGCTATCTGGTAGGTCCAGTCCTTTCCTTCTGTTCTCTTAATTTTCCTTGGTTAGTTTGGTCCTTAGCATTTCCATTTGAAATTTAGGGTCAGGTTTATCTGTAGACTCTCTTAGATTTTTGAATATAGACAATCATGTTGATTGCAAATGAGGACAATTTTGTCTTTTCTTTTCCACTCCTTACCTATGTTATTTATTGTTATCTTATCTCAGTGAGTTAAATAGGCCATCCAAGACGATGTTGAATAGTAAGGGTGATAGCGGGGCTCTTGTTATTCCTGACATTAAAGAAAATGCTTCTGTTGGCTTTCCATTATGTATGATGTTTTGCTCGGAGTTTTTTGTAGAGACTCTATCAGGTTTAGGAAGTTGTTCTCTACTTTCAGTTTGCTAAGAGTTGTTTTATTAAAGATTTTTTAGCACAAATGAGAGATTAATTTTATGAATTATTTAAAAAATCATTTATTTGAATCTAATAAGAAGATAACATATGATTTTTCTCTTTTAATTTATTAATTTCATACATTATGCAGATAGGTATTTTGGTGTTGAAATATCTTTCATTCCTGGGATAAGCCCTATCTTGTTATCATATTTTATTTATTCTTATACACTGCTAAATTTGAGTAGCTAATAAATTATTTAGTAATATTTGTATCTTTGTTTATAAGTAAAATTAACCTGTAATCTTCCTCTTTTAATTGGACTTTTTTCCATTTTTTAATTCTCTGAAACTACTTGCAGAAGACAAGGATTACGTTTCCTTTGAAGACTGAGTAAACACACCTGCAAAGTCATTGAGGTCTTTTATCTTTCATAGGTGTAACTAATTACCAATTTGGTTTCTTTGCTGGTTATTGTTAAATGCAGGCTGTCAGTTTCTCTTTGATTTGATTGTGTTAATGTATATACCTCTTAAATTTTGCCATCAAGGGTTTAAATTCAGTGACATAAAATTATTTGTAGTGGTAGCTTATGATTTTTCATGATCTGCTTTATCTGCTATTATGACCTCTGTTTTTCAAGATTTTATTTATTTATTTTTAGAGAGAGGAGAAGGAGGAGGGAGAAAGAGGGAGAGTGAAATATCAATGTGTGGTTGACTGTAGCACACCTCATCCTGGGGAAATGGCTTGCAATCCAGGCATGTGCCCTGACTGGGAATTGAACCAACAATTCTTTGGTTTGCAGGCCTGTGCTCAATCCACTGAGCTATACTAACTGGGCTATAATGATCTCTTTTCATTTATTATTTGTGACTTTTCATATATTTTTCTCTTTATCAGTTATACCAGAGGTTTGCAATTTGAACTTTTAAAATATTTTATAGAAATGGCTGCCAGACCCTAATTTCCAACAATACATCCCTCCAGGGCAACCCCTGCCTTGCATGTACAATTCCATTCTCCTTTATTCTGAAGAAGCGAAACTCCTGCCTGGGCTCCACCTCTCAGAATGTAGTCCTGCTCACGGTATTCATTTCTGTTCATTGTGGCCCAGGCAAAATTTATCTTGCTTTTAATCCTAACTATGTATTTTCTTTTTATATTTCATTTTTATTTTTATGTGCTTGCCGAAGGTTAGGTTTACTAAAGAAAGTGATCTTGAGGATTTGAGTTCAGTCAAATCACACAAAGCTGGAGCCTCTCCTCTACTAGGGTAGGAACTGTACCTCCCTTTCTTTCTCCCTCCCCATCTCCCTTTTTATTCTCTCTTTTCTTTTTTTTTTCATCTTTACCTAGAGAAGTCACCTACAGGTCATCATGAGGGCTCAGGAGATGAGCCGTCATTGTTAAAAAGTCATGAGGAGCTCACTGTCTATTTTTTTGGTTGTGTATTGTTTTTACTTATTTTTTAAAATTTATTGTTGTTCAGTTACAGTTGTGCTACCTTTTTCCCCATTGCTCCCCTCAACCCTGTCCCCACAATTCCCACAGTCAGTGCCCACCATTATCCAAGCCCATGAGTCTTCTCTTCATGTTCCTTTGCTTTTCTCTTCCCCTTTCCCCTGTTACCCACCTTCCCTCTGGTCACTGCCAGTTTGTTCTTTATTTCCAAGTCTCTGGTTCTATTTGCTCATTTTATTGCTTTGTTGATTAGATTCCACTTATAGGTGAGATCATACAGTATTTATCTTTCACTGCCTGGTTTATTTCACTTATCATAATGCTCTCCAGTTCCATCCATACTGTCATGAAAGGTAGGAGTTCCTTCTTTCTTTCTACTGCATAGTATTCCATTGTGTATGTGTACCATAGTTTTTTGATCCACTCATTTACTGGAGGGCAGTTAGGTTGCTTCCAGCACTTGGCTATTGTAAATTGTGCTGCTATGAACATTGGGGTGCATAGGTTCTTTTGAAATAGTGTTTCAGGGTTCTTTTTTGTTTGTTTGTTTGTTTTAGGATTCTTAGGGTATAATCCCAGCAGTGGGATCGCTGGGTGGAAAGGCAGTTCCATGTTTAGTTTTTTGAGCTAATTCCATAGTTTTCCACAGTGGCTGCACCAGTCTGCATTCCCACCAACAGTGCACTAGGGTTCCCTTTTCTCCACAACCCCACCAACACTTGTTTGTTGATTTGTTGATGAGGGCTAGTCTCATCAGTGTAAAGAGGCATCTCATTGAGGTTTTAATTTGCATCTCTCTAATGGCTAGAGAGGTCGAGCATTTTTTCATGTGTCTATGGATCCTCTGTATGTCCTCTTTGGAGAAGTGTCTATTCTCTCTTCTGTTTCAACTTACACTGTGCGTCAAGCACTGTATTTTACAAATAATGTTTTCATTACCATTTTACAGGTGAGGAGACTAAAGCTAAGAATAGGTGACATGGTTAAGACCATTCAGGTAGTAAGTGGCAAGGGTGACTCTACAACCATACCTTCCCTTCGCCCTTGAACTTGTTCTTTGCTGCATCCCTTGGTGGAGTCTGGAATATATTTTACTTCCATCCTTTTAGTCCATCATTCTTATGAAATACATTCTTCAATACAGTGAAATTATTGTTACAGAGATATAGTGCTAAATGCAGTAAGAGGGAAAAATATATATTATTCTAGACATTATCTTCTATACTTATCTTTGTTGTAAATTTCCTTATCTATTTGCATTGGCCATAGAAACATTTACTTGAAATTCCTAATGTTAGTTTTTATGCAAAAGGTTTACAAAATATAAAAAGGGTTTTTAAAATCAGTAAATATCTCCAATGCATTTACCTTTACTCTTTATTTTATTGTATTTTTATTTTTTGGTTATAAAAATGTGCACATATATCCTGAAAAACAAAAGTCTTCAAGTTTTGGATTTGTAGATGTAGAAATCAGGAAAATACATTTTTGTTCAGTAGAAAATATAATTTCATGAGTAAATACAAGAATGTGATATGCCACTACAGCTTCATTAATGAGTTCTGACTGTTGAAAGGATGTTCTGGAAAGCAAGATAAGCATTTGTCAGATGTTCACGGGCCTGTGCCAAATCTTAGATTAAAGGTACATTTGCAGAGACATGTAGATAACTACCAATCTAGGCCAAGGGTTTTAAAATATCTTCATTACTTGAGTGAAATACAATATAAAATAGCATTATGTTGCAAATTAACAAATGAGCAACCCCTTTGTTTTCATGCAGAATTCAGGAGTTAGACTTTGATATTTGTGTGGCATGTGACCAAATGAGAAGAAGTTATATGTTTAAATGTTAATATTGACCTTAAATGTGTAAATATTGACCAAAAATGTGTAACTTCTTTATTGCCATGGAACTATTGTCCTATGACAACAAAAGTAAATTTATTTTTTCTTTTTAAAAAATACACTTATTGTTTATGCTCTTACAGTTGTCCTAATGTTTCCCCTTTTGCCCCCTCTCCCTGGACTCCCCCACTCCCTTAGGCAGTCCCCACACCGTTGTCTATGTCCATGGGTCATGCATATATATTCACAGAAGTCAGTTTAAAAAATTATGTAAAATGCTTTTCAAATAGAAACTACAACAAAGAATGACACTTATCCCACTCTGAAGATTTGTGTGGGGGGGGGCAGGGGTTGGGATTTAAAACACAGACAAAGGAGCTGTAATGTCTATGCTTTTTATTTCCTAGGTAAGAATTTTTCCTTTATTACGATTACATAAAATCTTTCTTTATTTTCAGAAGCAAACCTACTACTTTGCATTTTTAATTTATATCTTTGTACTCTCATATCTTTCCCACTATTTACTTCTAAGCCCAGCATTTCTAAGGGACTTGAAAATATTCTCATTGTAGTGACGGGCAATGCATTGGTTCTCAGCTTTGAGCTTTCTGTATGCGTGCTTACTCACCAAAGGAATCTAGGGCTGTAAATCTTGGAATACTTGTTAGTTTAGTCCAGTGAATTCTTCTCTCTTTGAGAACATTCCCTCACATATTGATATGTACGGCATGTACCACATTTCACTTGGTGGGGACTGGACTGGCTAATGGGAGTGGGACAGGACATAAAATGACAGGGTAACTCTTTCTAACAAGGAGCGCCACCTCCAGTCCACCACATCTGGACGTGGAGGACCTGGACCCAGAGAAACGGAGTCCATAGGAATCACCATCATCCCTACTTCCTGTATCCTGAGGGGGCCTAGATAGGTAACCAGACAGTTTTTTCTCTCTATCATCCTCTCCACAGATAGACACCATGAATGCATGAACTTGAAATATGAACTTGGTAAGCTAGATTTTTATGACTTGTTTGACCTTTTATGTGCTGTGATTTCAGATGGAATTTTGAGGCTTGAGTTCAACTTTTCTTTTTATCTAATATTCTATTAATATCTTTGAAGACTTCCTTAGTAGAGAATAAAATATTTAAAGTTGCTGCTTTAAATAATTGATTTATAACTTTTATCTGATGTTATTTATTATTTTTATTTATGAAATTACTATAATTATATTTATTTTTAGTGTGTTGTATTCAGTGTTTATTTTCACTATAGAACCAGTTCAAAATTATTATTATTAATAGCTAGTAATTACTAAGTGTTTAGCATTGTTCTAAATGCTTTACATGTATTACCTCTTTAAGTCTCCAAATCCACCATATTAGTATCTTTACCCATAAAAAGCGGAATTGAAAATTTCATGAAATTTTGTTGACTAGACCAAAAATACACAGCAACTAATAGAAGAACTAAATTTAAAATAAAAATGTTTTTTCTCAGTTGCCTAATTATTATAAAATTACTGTAAGTCTACTAGGAGTGCTTAAAAAGAATTGTTTAACAACAATGGAAATGACATTATACAAGTCACATAACATTCACAAAATTAAAATGACCTACATCTAGCCAATATAGCTAGTGTTAGGAAATTCTCAGAAATATAAAGAAACTTTGCTGTCTTTCTTCCTTGCTCCTCTAATGAGGAAATGGAGAAATATGTTCAGCATTGCCCCATCCCAACAGAGGTCCCCAAGACAGGTCATATTTGCATGGTGCAAGCAACCCAGTAGAGCCTGGAGCATGGATCAGTGAGAAAGAAAAGAAAGCGATGTTTCCCTAAGCCCTTGATTCCTAGAGGGGAAAGCCATGGGTGAAGAGAGAGAGGGAGTCACAGGTTGGCATGGCTGGCTCATAGTCCTGTCCCATGTACCCTGCCCTTGTGATCCTTACGCAGCTGTTTCCACAAACTCAGCCTTGTTGGCAAAGCAAACAACAAACCAAATGTCAAACACCATCCATTACAAGTGACTATAAGCAAGACAAAAACATCTTAAAATAAAAACTTTTTACTCCATCCTCTTAAGGTTAGTGTGCACATACCCTCTTACTGAGAAGCCTTTTTATAAATAAAATTTGAATTTGGTTATTTCACTGGAATGTTCCAGCTAGTTTTTAAAAAGAGAGTCACAATCTTCTTTCAAGTCATTCCCATACGCTATTACAATGGTGATTTATAATTCTGGTTTTAAAATGCCTTCTAATGTCTCCAGTTATCTCAAAAGATGCCATAAAGTTTTCAAAATGTTCCCAAACAAAAATGCTGAAACATCTCTAGAGGGCTGTAAAAATAATATCTCCACTTTTTTCTTTCCAGAATTACATAATGCCAAACTATAAACTCACATATTTTAATATGAGGGGGAGAGCTGAAATTATTCGTTACATATTTGCATATTTGGATGTAAAATATGAAGACCACAGAATAGAACAAGCTGATTGGCCTGAAATCAAACCAAGTAAGTAGCACAAATAATAGTTGATGAAAATGTAGGGAAAATATATTTTCAGAATGTTTACTTTCCTCAGGTAAGTGAAAAAAATAAAGGATTTTAATCTCATGTAGATTTATATTGAGAAAAAGCAGTTCAGGAAAGTTAAATAAATGCTATAAGACCCAGAAAATTTTGTGTTAGAGATAAAAATGCAAACATCACAGAAAGAGAAAATAAAGATAAACCAATATGAAGTTTTGTCATAAGAGCTGGAATGGGGGAATACCAAAGTCAATATCCTTGACAACTGGAATTGGATGGGGTTTCTACTGATATCTATAATGTTTCGTCAGTGATCAGATGTGCTGCTCCAGCAGAAAACCAACTCAAAATGGCTTAAATAATAAGAAAATGAATTGTATCACATAACTGAAAATCCAGAAGTAGAATAGGTTTCAAAGGATGGCTGTATCCATTTTCCCTCTCTGGGTGTTGGCTGTACCACAGTCTTGGTAGCAATGTGTATGCTACAGCCCTAGCCGCAGAGCCCTGAACAGCAGTGATAACAGGATACATGAGGAAGATTAAGAGAAAAAACTACTTCCATAAGTGTTTCTAGAAGAATGAAGAAAAAAATTTTCCAGAAGACCTCAGCTAATTTCTCGTGTCTCACTACCTCATACTGAGTCACATGTCCATTTCTGAATCAGTCATTGGCAAAGAGGATGGGAAGAACCTTAGAACCATCTAGTTCCCTGCTGAGTTGGGGATGGAATCAATTTTTATGAGGCACGTGACTATATGAGAGAGGGGTGGATATGCAAACAAAACTGGGATCTGCTTGATGAAAGAAAAGAACAAATGGGCAAATCGGGCTGGTAACCCAATTAAAACATGCTACTTAGTGCTCAGAACAATGAGGAACAGTTGGACCTATCATTACATTGAACAACAGCATGTGTTCTTAGGAAGGTGTAAGCCATTTGTTAGCTATGTTACATAGAAATACTAACTAAATTAATTATATGTGTAAAATCCACATGTTTCTGACTGGATTGTTACAAAATCACATAGAGATGAAGATGAAGAAAACAACTACTGAGTACTCGAAGACTACCTGGCGCTTGTTAGATACCCTTCAGATGCAACTTTGTCTAATTTCTCTAGCATTCTTACATAGAATGTATTGTTATTTCTATTTCTTAGTTGGGATAACTATAAGCACACATAGTTTAGGTGATTTTTCCAAGGTCACAGCCCTAGCAAGGTAGAGTTGACTTTTAAACACCGTTCAATTTAATACTAGGACCCAAGTTTCTTGCACTAGTTGATAATTCCAACAACAATAATACCATGATAAATGCTATATTAGCAATAAATATTCCTACATTCCTTATGGAAGCACGAGTTCCTTCAAAGTCATTGCCTCCATAATCACTTTTTTCTTATCAGAGAATTCTTCTCTGCTAGGATAGAATATTTTATTTTCTGTTTTCATGAAATTTTGTTATTAATGTCCAACTATTTCTTCCAATATCAGAATTTTTATGTGGGGTTTTTAACTCTGTGAACATAATTAAGATGGTTTTCAAGTTGTGGAAATAATGCGTATAACAAATTACCCATTTTATTTTACTTTATTTGTTTATTTTAGTTTTTATTTATTTATTTTTAGAGAGAGGGGAAGGGAAGGAGAAAGAGAGGGAGAAAAACATCAGTGTGTGGTTGCCTCTCACATGGCCCCCATTGGGGACCTAAACCAAAACCCAGGCATGTCCCCTGACTGGGAATCGAACCGGCAACCCTTTGGTTTGCAGGCCCACACTCAATCCACTGAGCTACACTAGCCAGGGCCAAATTATGCATTTTAGATATAAGGTTTTAGAATGCCTTATATCCTATTTTACCTTAACTTTTCCTTATGTTATTGAAAATGGAATTGTTGCATTTTGTTAATATTTTTATAAAATTGAAAGGGATCTTAAAGTTTGTGGTGGCTATGTTATAGTTTCAAATAACAGAGACCCAACACAAAAATAGTTTAAAGAGGATAAAAAATTTGTATCTTTTGCATAAACTCTCAATTATATACACTATAATTTAGTTTTTTTAAATATATATGGGAAAGCAATTAAATACTAAAATGGTTATAATTATGTGGTATGCTATTTTTATTTATCTTTAATATAGAATTTTTCTATAATGTTACTTTCTGACAAAAATATGTTTAGATTACAAAAGAAAGACTTACAGATAAAATATTAATATGATATCTGCTATGAGTCTGTCCTATATTTGTACAAACATGTTTACTGCCTTGCTCTGTAGTTCAAATAGTCCCTCATCAAAAAATGATTTTCTTTTTTATTATTTACTTATTTTAATATTTTATTGCTCATGCTATTACAGTTGTCCCATTTTTCCCCTTTTGCCCCCCTCTACCCAGCCCACCCTCCACTTCCTTAGTCAAGCCCCACACTATTGTCTATGTCCATGGGTCCTTCATGTATGTTCTTTGACTAGTCCCTTCATATTCTTTCAGTCAGTCCTCACCTCCACGCTTCTCTCTGACCGCTGTCAGTTTGTTCCATGATTCTAGCCTTCTGGTTCTATTTTGCTCATTAGTTTATTTTGTTCATTAGATTCCTCTTATAAGTGAGATGATAAGGTATTGTCTCTCACTGACTGACTTATTTCACTTAGCATAATAGTCTCCAGTTCCATCCATGCTGTTGCAAAAGTCAGGAATTTCTTCTTTTTTCTGTAGCACAGTATTCCATTGTGTAAATATAGCACAGGTTTTTTATCCACTTCTCTACTTATGGGCACTTAGGCTGTTTCCAAATCTGACTATTGTAAATAGCATTGCTATGAACACAAGGGTACATAAATTGTTCTGAACTGGTGTTTTGGGATTCTTAGGGTATATTCCCAGGAGTGGAATTGCTGAGTCAATACAAAACATTTTTTTCTAAATCATAACTCGACATAAGTCAAACTCTCCATATTACTGACTATGGCTTTAAAGAATAATTAATGTGACCCCTGATTAAGGCCTGAAAGATTAATGGAGCATTAAAAAGAACGTTTTTTAAAGAAATTAAATGGTAAGCATATATAAGTATATGAAATAATATATGATATAATATAGAGTTTCATTGTAAACCTGGGCTTTAAACCTGGTTTTGACATTAACCTTACAGCAGGTCTTCTAACAAACAACTCTATTTTTTAAAACTTAAAAAAATGTAAAGATTCTATTAGCAAGTGCTTTATGTCCCACTTAGAATAAATATTCAAGAATTCCATGATTTTAAAATCATGCTTTGTAGCCCTGGCTGAATACCTCAGTTGGTTAGAGTGTTGTCTTGATATGCCAGATTGTGAGTTCTATCCCCAGTCAGGACACATACAGGAATCAACCAATGACTGCATAAATAAGTGGAACAACAAATCAATGTTTCTCTCTCTCTCTCTCTCTCTTCTCTCTGTCTCCCTCCCCCCTCCCCTTTCCCTCTCTCATTCCTCTCTCTCTACCCCCTTCCTCTCTCTAAAAGAGTCAATGAATACAATTTTCTAAAAAATAAAATTATGCTTTGTTTTCACAATTATTAGTAAACAACAGAAGTATTTTAACTTTTGATTTTATTATGGAAGTTGATTCCTTGCTTGTTTTATTTTAAGCTCTTCCATTTGGCAGAATCCCCATTTTGGAAGTCGATGGAGTTTATCTTCACCAGAGCCTAGCAATAGCAAGATACTTGGCCAAAAACACAGGTAACATGTATATTGTGTTTTAGAATTTTTGATAATGTTGCGGAAAAACGGAGTCTGACACGACGTGGGGTCAACAGAGTGAGAGCTTTATTAATGCATGTGGACCCAGAGGAGACAGCCTCCAAATTCTGAGTGCTGAGGAGGGGTCAGGCAGGTGGTTAAATACCTTTGTAACAAAGTGGGGAGAGCAGGGGTCACATGGCACAAGCAGGGAGCAGGAACGTGGGAGCCAAGGACACAGAAGTAGAGGGTGGAAATTGTCCGGGGCTCGGGACAAAGAGATATAGTAAGAGATTAACTGAGATTAACTGAGTCCGAGACAGAGAGTCAACTAGTTAACAGGTGGTTGTCTGGAGCCTGGGGGGCCAGCAGGGAGTTATCAGAGGTCCGGAACAGAGTGCCAGCTTTAACTTCTATTACATTTTAACTTCAATTACATTCCCCCCTTTGATGCTAGACTGAGCTTTCTTCAGTCATAGCATCATCAGGACCGGGCTGGAGCCTTTGGTAGTGGTGCCTTTGGAATGAGAGTATCTTTGCAGGGGCCGCCCAGGCCGCTTATATCCTTATCTGTTCAGTGAGGGTGCGTATTAGGCACAGTCCTAGTGTTATGATCAGGAACAGGATGAGCAGGGGTCCGATTACAGGAGCCAAGACTGAATACACAAGAGACTGCCACCACGGTGTAGACAGTGGGGTCTGGTCTATGCTATTGACCCGGTTTTGGATATCTTGGAGTCTATAGATATTTTCCTCCACTACTCCACTTTTATTAATATAAAAGCAACACTGTTCTTGTAGAAATAGGCAAGTTCCTCCTTTTTCTTCGGTGAGCAGGTCTAATGCCCGGTGGTTTTACAAGGTCACCCAGGCCAAGAAGGTTCTCTGCGTCTGGAGCAAGACCAAGGAGAGGGCTGTGGCATCTAAGGCTTTTTCTGACTCTTCCCTAAGTTGTTGGTTGGTCTGGATGCTATGGGCCAACCCTGTGCCCCCAACCCCAGCTCCTATGAGGGAGGTTGTAAAGGACAGCCCTACTAATACAGGCAAGAGGACCGCTCTTTTTTCCCTTCCACTGGTAAGGAGAGAGTGCAACTCTCCCTCCTGATACTGCGTCGGCTGCGGGGTTAAGATTGTCGGCTTACAGGGGTTGGGAGTCACTGGTCGGATGGTGCGGTACAAGGTCTCGTTGCACCAGAAGAAAGTCCCAGGTAGGCTGGTGAGTCCTCCAGGGCCAATTGGGATGGTGAGGTGGCAGGTCTTCTCAGGTCCGTAGCACACTGGAGGGGTTTCGGCTTCATTTCACCAGTCCAACCCCCAGGATTCTGGCAAAGGTGCCAATCAGGAACAGGTACCAGATGGGACAATGGTCCATTCTTGGGAGGAGTTTCCTCCCCCAGCCAGCAACCTCCAGAGCTTCAGGGCCGGCAGTCACAAGGCGGGTCTGGTCCCTTCTGCATTGAGGTCCACGGCTGCTTTGACTCAGCTGTAGTGGATCCAAGGGGTGACACCTACAACTTTAAGGGCGGTTGGGGTGGTTAATAGTACCAGGTGGGGACCTGTCCAGGTCGGCTGAAGAGGCTCCCTCTTCTAATCTTTTATTCATACATATTGTCCTGGCTGAAAGGAGTGCACTGGCCTTCCTTGGGGCTGGGGTTCCTGGCCTAGTCCCGCCTTATTTATGGTGTCTAAGGTTTGTCCTAATCTCTCTAGATACTGAGTCTGGTCTGGTTCCCCACCTTAGCCTCAAATTCTGTCCTTTTTCTAACTTTACTCAAACATAATCTTCAGGCCTAATGGAGTGTGCTGGCCCCCCTCTTGGCTGCATCCTGAATCATTCTCTCCTTTCAGATATACACCCACTTTATATTCATATAAAGGACAATGGACGAAGGTCTCATC
>PVKM010036961.1:0-14621 GCA_004027735.1 Carollia perspicillata | reverse complement strand
AACAATGTACTGAGCGTACCCAGTGTGGCTGCAGTTAGTGAGTGAGGGGAGAGAGGGAGGAAGGGAGGGCAAGGATGGGACAAGCCACGTCATGCAGGATCTGGTGGGTCTCGGGGAGCACTTGGGCCCCTCCTGAGTGCAGTGGGAGCCATGGAGGGCTGTGGGCAACAGAGGGATGTGCACAGACTCGGGCAGGCTGCGCTGATCCAGGCAGGAGGCTGGCCTGGGGTGGTGAGAGGTGATGGGACTCTGGATATGTTTAAAGACAGAGCCAACTACGAGAGCTGACTGACTGGAGTGGAGGGTGACAGTGCTGGGTGGGCCCTAAGCCACTGGAAGGAAGGAGAAGTCACCTAGGGGCAGCAGGACATGCGATCAGGAGAGTGGGAGAGAGCTCTGTGGTCAGTCAGCTCGGTGATGGGTGTGATGTGCTCAGAACAGGCCTGCTCCTGTCTCTCCGCCTCTGAGTGAGGAGCCAGGTGGGGACAATCAGTGGCCCTTGTGTTCACTCCACTCCCAGTACTGTGACCCGAGCTTGGACAAATGTGATATCAGAACATTTAAGGAAAAAAACATTCTCCTGATGTGCTGTTTGGGCCAGTTGAGGGTTGGCGAGGGTGGTCACTGTCGAAGGCCACTCGGTTACTAAGAGGCAGATACAGGATGTGAACTGACCTGTGCACTCCCTGGCAACCTGGGGGTGGACTGGTGCCCTTTACTCACCCACAGCTGGGACCAGGTTGAAGGTCTTAAGACCCAGCGAGGCTGTCACGATGTTCTGAGGCATGTCCTCGTGTGCTCTGAAACAGAGGCCAGGGGGTAAGCCCTGCAGAGGATGGAGCTCAGCCCCCTCCCCCCACCCCACTCTGCCCCGCATCCTCACAGGTCCACCAGGAGCACGGAATCCCCCCAGCGGCGGTAGCAGGCCAGCTCCTTCAGGTACTGAGGGTCTGCGGTTGGGAGCTCCAGGGAGTCCACGATGTGCAGGTTGTCCTAGTGGAGGAAAGGACAGGTGTCCCGAGCCACCAGAGCCCTCTGTGCTCCCCAGCCCTCAGCCCACACCCTCAGGACCCTAGTGGCTTCCAGTGGGATCGGGGCTGTACCTGGGCCAGTTTGACGGTCAGCGCCACCTTGAGGCCCTGTACCCGCACCTTCATGGGCAGCATGTAGTAGTAGCTTGTGGGACCCCGGGGGCCGTGTGCAACACCTCCTGTCGGGGCAGAGGTGGGTAAACAGGTGAGGGCCCCAGCTGGACTTGGTGGTCAACCATTAGCCCCAACAGGAGGGGTGGGGGTGAGGGTGAGGAGGCTGCCAGCAGCCAGGCTCAACTCCAGCAAAGAGGGCATGGCCTCTGGTTGGAATGGAGAGGGGAGGCCTGATTGGGTGTGACCTGAGACAGGTGACTTCACCTCCCTGGGCCTCTGTTTCTTCAGCCATCAAGCCCTGAGTGAGGGCTGTCTCCCTGTGCATCCACCCTCTACTAGTAGAGCGTGGCCCTAGGAGTGCAGCAGGGAACAAGACAGAAGGACCTGTGCCCCTGCTCCATTCATGTTCATACAGACGCTTGACCACAGAGGGAGCCGGGGCTGGGCACGGCAGCACAGGACCTGTGGGGGTGGTGGGGCAGGAATCTGAAGGAGGTCAGGGAGGGCTTCTTGGAGAAGGCATGGCTCGAACATATCCAAAGGATCAGCAAGTTGGCCAGGCAAATGGGAGATGACTGTAAGTCAGTGCCATCTGGGCAGAATGGGGTCTGCAGCCACCAGTGCCTGGAATGCCGGAGAGCGAGCTCATGTACATACAAAGGCCGTAGGAGCTGAGAGAGTCAGGAAGGTCCCTCTGAGGGCTATGTGAAGTGTGGGCCTGGAGGGGTGAAATGGGAGGCGGGGCCAAAAGGGGTGGTGGCCAACAGTCTGATGAGAGAGGCTGAGGCCAGCGCTGGCAGAAGGTGGGGCCGGGGTAGGGGGTCTGGGAGATGGGGAGGATGGGGAAAAGTGGATGATCTCAGACCTCTGCCTGCGTGTGGGCAGTGAGGTGTGTGGATCTGAGTCCTCCAGCCCCGCCCCAGGCGGGCTGACGAGGAGGAGGGAATGGGACCAACAAGACAGAACGCCAGCTGTGTGTAAAGAAACACCCAGACTCGGAGTTAGCCCGGAGCCTCCTCCCTGCCCTGCCGGCTTACCTCCTCTCCAGATTGGTGAGCGGATGCTGCCGTGCCTTGCACGCCCACTGCCCTTCTGTGGCCAGGGCTTCCGGCCACCACCCCGCACCTCAGCTCTAGTCTTGGTCTTGGCGTAGCTCTGTGGGGGCAGGTTTACGAGGCAGATGTCATCTCAGCCAACAGGCACCAAGTCCAGGATTATAGGGGTGACTGGGCCGATGGGCTTTCCACTGGGGAGCCAGACTGGAGGCACAGAGATGGGGGTTCCATTGGGACAAGCACAGAGCACTGAAGGAAGGATAAAGAAATCAGGAGTTCCCTCCTCCACTCCAGAACAGCGGCCTCAGAAAGACAGGGGCTCTGCTGTGTGGCACACAGTAGCTGTTCAGTATTTTTTAATGATTTCAATGTGCCTACAACTGAAAGGGAGGTGGAACTTGAGGAAAGTCATGGCTAGAGAGAATGAGGGAGAGGTGCAGGACGGGGAATCATGAGGGACTTTCAATGCAGGCTGATGACGTCAATCCTAGGGAGCCAGGGAGGGTGTGGGCAAGGGGAGAACTCGCTGGGCTTCTGAGGTGGGCAGATGGAAGGTAGACAGATCCTGATTGATTATGGCTTCTTCAATGATCTTGGCATAAAATCCAAGGTCCTCACCATTGCTCCTGCTGACCTCTAGGCCACACTGGGCTGTTTTTAGTCCCTGCCACAGGGCCTTAGCATGTGCTGTTCCCACCACTTCCACCCCAACCCCACATCCTCTTTACCTAGTTACTCTTACTGCACCTCTGAGGTTAAATACCCCTTTCTGCGGAACAACTCCCCTAGTTATACATTTACAGGTATGACTACTTGATTCATGTTCACCTCTCCAACTAGACTGTGAGCTTCAGAGGGCAGGGATCTCTCCTGTCTCATCCACTAGCACAACGCCCAGTGCATGGTATGTGTTCAGAAAATGCCTGGCAAATGACCCATCAGTGAATGCTTAGGTCAGAGAAGACGTGTCTGAGAAAGTAAACACACTTATGAGGGTTTCTTTGACCACCTCACCCCACTCAGGACACTCACAATCCCCCACACTGAACACTTACAATTCTCTTGAAGTTCTTCTGCCAGATGGCGACCTGATGCAGGATATCCAGCCTGTGGAGGAAGAATACACAAGAGGTCTGCCTCCACTTAAAACCCTCCCACAGTCCCCATCCTACTAGATGAAAACCCAGGCTCCTCCCTTCCACCTCCAGGGCTGTGTGATCTGCCTCTGCCTTTTTTTTTTGACCCTGGGTCTCACGATTTTCACTTCCCATCTCCATTCCCTTCTGTGAAAGAGTCTGGCCTCCAGCATTTGCTGTTTCCTCTGTCTGAAATACTCTTTCTTCGGCTGGTTCCTTGTCAGTGTACAGGTCTCAGCCTAAACATTATCTCCCAGAGGGGCCCCCTGGCACCTTCCTCCTTTCCTACCACTATAGCTTACTTAATGCCACCTTCTTTACAATCTGGTTTGATTCTTTAGCCCTGTATTCATGCGTAGACAATGACCACATGTGTGGCTACCAGACACCTAAAATGTGGCCAGTGCCACATGCTGAAATGACAATATTTTAGCTACATCAGTTTAAATAAAATATATGACTGAAATCAATCTCACTTGCTTCTTCCTATTGTTTTTAAAACTGTGGCTACCAGGAGAATTTAAATCACATGTTATGTGTCTACATTGGACATGGCAGCCAGGGCACTAGTCTGTCAGGGGTTGGAAAACTATGGCTGGTAGGCCACATCTGGCCTGCTGCCTCTTTTTGTAAATATGTTTTACTGGAACACAGCCATGCTCATTTGTTTATGTATCACCTACAGCTGTTTTTGCACTACATTGGCAGATATCAGTAGTTGCCATGGAGATGTCATAGTCTGCAAATCCTAAAATATTTACTATCTGGCCCTTTACAGAAAAAAAAAAAAAATCTGGCCCTGCTCTAGACTGTAAGCAACATCAGTGTTCACTCACTGCACCTAGAATGGAATCTGACACATAGTAGGTGCTTCATAAACATTTACAGAATAAACAAAATATGTTGTTTTTAATTTTTTTGGGTCACCCTCTACAAGATTAGGACTCTGTACAGGCAGGGGCAAACCATGCAAATAACAGTAAGAGGAACGAATTAATAGCACTTACTATGTGCCAGACACCATGCACGTGGAGAGGCATCATACACCTGGGCAAGCAATCACGCATGCCTGGGAGGTGGCCCACATCAGGTTGAGACCCTGGCTCTAAAGCTTACAAGCTGTACGACCTTGGACAAATTTTTTAACCTGTCTGTGCTGTCTCCTCACCTACAAAATAAGGGTAACAGAACCCCTTCCTAGGGTTATGAGATCTAGTTAACTAAAATGTAAATAGGCGGTGCCGGACACACAGTGAGGATTTAGACATTGTGATTGGTTTTACCAATCACAAACAATGGTAAAACCAATCACAATGCCTAAATCCTTGCAAAAACCATTAACAGCAACGATAATCATCATTTCTATAGAAGTTATTATGTGCCAGAATTAACTCATTTTATCATCACAGCAACCTCTTCATATTTGACAGAATATAGACACTACAGTGCAATGGGGGAAGGCAGGATTTGAAAGAGGTTCTGCGTCCTTAACCCCTACAGGCTCCAGAGTTCTGCGTCCTTAACCGGCAAGAGGATGTTACCTCTCAGCTCTCAACGTCACCATTCTGCAGCAGGGAAAACCATCATCCCCTTTCGACAGGGGGAGAAAATGAGGCTATAGCCCAGATCAACCTGATTCCTACTCAGTTCACCATTTCTTCTCTCGTTCACCTGGGCGTCGTGGAGAAAACGTCGGGGTGCAGTTCGGCCAGACCCACACGCTCCTGCTCGTAGCCCCGCAGGGACTCGATCCAGGCCTGCACCGGACGCCGGTGTGCGGGTATCGGGAGCTCGCACTTGCGCAGAACGGGTACTTGGAGACCTGAAGCAGGTGAGAAGTCAAGGATCAGAAACAAGGGTTAAAGCTCCCCGGAGCCACCCCTGCTGGGACTACCCGGTCAACCTCACCCGCGCTCGCCACTGGCTCTGGCTTCTCTCGCGACTGCACTGCCTCTTCCGCCACTGCGTTCAGGCCCTGCAAACGGTGGGCAAGAGTGAGAGACGACTCCCGGACCCTGCAACTTTTGTCCTCCGATCCCGCCCCCCTCACTGGCCTCACCCGGCAGCCTGTGCACGGAAGCCAGGCCCACGCCCTGATCCGAACTAGCCGCAGCATTGCGGAGAAGCTCCGCACGCTGAAAGATCAAGACCCGCTCCGACCTCCCACGGCGCCTAGAGATTACGTCACGCTCGCGACACCGCCTACTCCGCTCAGATTCGACGTCGAAAGCAGACGCGCCGGAGTAAGAACGCCATGCCGGCCCAGCACACGTGCCCCTACCGCCACCCCAAGACTAAACCCCAGACCCCAGTCTTCAATCCTGGACTAAAGGTCCCTCTGCTACCCCTGGGAACGCGACCCCACAGCAAGGAGCCCCCATCCCTTCCGTAGACCTTGTTCTCTTGAGTCACGCCCCCAAAGAAGCCGAAGTGAGCGACGCCATCCAGGCCCCGCCCCCATTTAGCGTTCTAGACTCTCGGAGGTGGTTTTTCTCTATCCAACATCCGGGTTTTGTTTGTTTGCATGGTCCAGGCCCTTATCTCCTACCAAAAGCCCTCAGGATTGAGCCTGCCGGACAATGCCTATCCGCTTCGATCCCCCAGGACAGGGTTGTGTCTCCCCCAGTCACCTCAGATTAGGTCTGTGTCTCCCCCTTGAGACATGACAGGGCTGTCCGAGGAAATCGCAACATACCCTGGATTGCCTCTCGTTGCCCACTCCCTCAACAAAAATCCAAAAACTCATTTTTAGGTTCTTTGCCACATTCTCCACACGACCTCCAAGGGGCGCCACGAGCCCACAGGATTCTTTCCTGCCCAGTCAGGCCTGATCACCTTCAGGCCAGTGTGGTCCGGACCGAGGTCTGTGGCTGAGAACATGGTATTACAGCCATCTTCAGTTTTCCTATCTGAAAAGTGGGGCGGTTGTGGGGCTTTAACGGCATAATGGAAGCAAAGCGTGCTATGCTTGGCACAAGGCGAAAACTTAATACATAGCATTATTAGTATTGTTGTTAAAGGTGAATTTTGTCATCAAAATGAGGCAAGAGCCAAGGCAGGGATGGCGGTAGACCGTGGAGGAATTGAATGATGTGCTAAAGATGGGAATTTTTGTGGGGGTTTTTTGCATCTGATATATAACATGGATATTTATATGAAGTGTTAATGAAAATTTACGATGTACTTCATTGTGTATTCTACCTCTGCAAAAATAACTGTGAATTGTGTTTAAAACCCCACAGTCTCCCCTGGCTGGTGTGGCGCAGTGGATTCAGTGCCCGCCTGTGAACCAAAAGATTCACGGTTGGATTCCCAGTCAGGGCACATGCCTGGGATGTGGGCCAGGTCCCCAGTAGGGGGCGTGGGAGAGGCAACCACACATTGATGTTTCTCTCCCTCTTTCTCCCTCCCTTCCCCATTCTCTAAAAATAAATAAATAAACTCTTTAAAAAATGAAAAAAATAAAACTCCACACTCTGCAATTAAAAAGGGTCTTTAGTCCTCTATTTTGTATAATTTTATTTATTCCTTTTATGTTTACATAGATAATCCACATATCTGTTAAAGAAATTTTCAAAAACTACAAAAGGATAACTAGAGTGAAAAGTCTGTCTTCTCCAGCCTCTGTCCCCGTCTCCCACTCAGTTTCCTTCCCAGAAGCCATCACCACAAACAGCTGTGTGTCTCCTCTTAGAACCAGTTTATGATTTTACAGTCAGATTTATAAGTCTGTCCTGTGCCAAGGAGTTCCGATTTTATGTAGTCAACGATGGAATGGCATTTAGTTGCTTCATGATTAATTAGGCACTTACTGTGTACCGCTGGGGTAAATCCAGTAGCAACCCATGAAACACAGTGCAGTGAAGAAGGCTGAGGGATCACAATAGGGGAGGGAAAAAGTCTTCAGGGTGTGTGGGAACCCAGGTAAGGAACTAGTGGGTGAGGATGAGGTCTCAGAGTTGGCTTCTCTGAAGCTGTAACCTGAGAATTAATGATCGAGAGTCCACTGGCAGTTTGTCCAGAGGAAAAAAAAATTAGTCCCAGGCTGAGGGAACAGAAGTTACAAAGGCCGAAGTGGGGAGAGTATGGCAGGGCAGGGTGAAACTAGATCTTTCTGATGGCTGCTGTGGTTTGTTCGTCAACTCATTTATGTTGACCCCACCTCAGGTCCTTTGCAAGAATATCCCTGAAAGAATGACTGTGCATTCTTTCCACACTCTTCCTTCTGCCTAGAATGTATTTTCCCCAGAGCTCCACATGACTGGATTCCTCACTTCCTTGGATTCTTTGCTCAAAGGTCATCTCCATTCTAATACCTTTAGAATATATTTTAAACGGGATGGCTTCTTTGCCATCCCGTTTAAAAATTACAGTCTCCACCCCTGGCTCTTTTGACCCCCTTATCATGCCCTATTTTTTTCTATTAGTATTTATGTGCTAACATCCTATATAATTTCCCATTTTTTAAGGAAAAAATCCCATTTTTAAAAATGCTTTTTGTCTGTCTCCCTCATTAGAGTATAAACTTCCCCAGGGCAGAAATTTTGCTCCTGCTTGTTCCCTGATGTAGCCCAGCACCAGCCCAGTGCCTGTAGCACAGTAGGGGCTCAAAAAATGTTTCTTACGTGAATTCCTTCTTTCATTGCTCTGTTGCAGGAGTTTTTTAGACATCTTAAAAAAGATTTTGTTTATTTATTTGTTTAGAGAGCGGAGAATAGATGGAGAAAGAGAGGGAGAGAAACATCAATGTGTGGTTGCCTCTCATGTGGCCCCCACTGGGGACCCAGCCTGCAACCCAGGCATGTGCCCTGACTGGGAAGCGAACCAGTGACCATTTGGTTCACAGCCGGCACTGGATGCACTAAGCCACACCAGCCAGGCTGTTGCAGGAGTTTTATCAGAAACAGAGAAAGCTCTCCCTTTGCCTCCTGGGTCTTAAGGTCTTTATCTCCCTGAAATCATGGGCACTTAAAATACACAATAAATTATTATTTACCCAGTGGCACTGGAGTCACATAGACACAGGTTCAAATCCGGGACTACTGCTAATTGGCTGTATGTTCCTGGGCAAGTGGTTAGTTCTACTGGAGTTTGGTCTCCTAATTAGTGAGTGTGACACACACAAGTCCTCCCCTACTGAGCTACGTAGAGGATCAGAGTTCTCTTTCCTTTCATTTGTACTCCCCACCATCTTTTTTCTCCCACAGAGGGAACCTATAAACAGGAGTCAGGTCACGTTCAGAACCCTGCACACTTCCCATTCCTCTTAGAGCAAAAGCCAAAGTCCTCACTGCATTCCACAGGGTTCTGCAGGACCTGTCAATACTCCTACCCTCCTGCTCCATCACTCTGGTTTCTGGCCATAGTGGTCTTATCACCAGACCTGTCAATCCCATGCCAGCCTCAGGGCCTTTGCATGTGTTATTCCTTCTGACTGGATCAATCTCCCTGAATATCCTCATGGCTCATTCCCTCATTTTCTTGAGGTATTTGCTCAAATGTCACCTTCTCAGGTGACACTGCCTCTAAAATCACTGTTCCCTTCCTACCCTACATTCCTCATCTGCCTTCCCTGGTGTCATTTGTTTCCAGAACATTCACCACAGACTAACAGATAACATGTTCTTATTTTCCTGAGGCTTGCCTGTTTCCCCCACTAGAATGCCAGTGCCTAAATGACAGAGTTCTTTGTTCCTTTCACTGCTGGACCCCATTGCTAAGGAGGGTGCTGGGCACCCAGAACATTCTCCATACATAGTAATTGAACAAATGGAATGTAGAGAGAGCATTTTGCACAGGGCTCCCTTCCCACACCCCCAACATATTGATTATGAGCCATAATGAAAGAGAGGTAATGACCTTGAGACCTGTGTACTGCAAAGCTCAAAGTTTGAGCATTTTGGCCTAAGGCTGGGTGGAGGTCAAAGGTTAACATGTCCAGCCCACTCCTGTAGCTCAAAGGCTGAACTGCGTCAGCCTTTGTCTCTAACGTCAGCCTCGAGACCTAGAAAGGATCTCTGCTGGCCATAGGCATGATAGCAATTTAGAGGGCGCACAGGTCATAGTACACCTGGCCATTCCTAGCCCCTTCCATCACTGTGCAAGGGTTTTCACAGAGGGCAGAGGTCAAGGCTGGAATATTGGATGCAGCCTTCAGGAGATGCAGAACATGGGTGTAGGCTTGATGCGGGGATCTGACCTATAGCGGGAGCTATCTAAAGTGCCCCTCCACCAACTGCCAGAACATCTGCCCTGTGTTTCAGCTGTTTCTGGGTAATGCCAAGCCCAGGAGGAGGAGTCTCCTACTGAGTCACGACTCCACCCCAACCCCTGGAACTGGGCCTGATTTGCATAGTCATTTCCATTCCCTTTTACTGGTAGTCCCCTTCAGTTTAGCCACAATAGGAATTTGGAGGAAAAAAGAAAGGTCCTGGCAGAGATTCATTCATACCCTCCTGGCAGGTCCTGGCAGAGATTCATTCATACCCTCCTCAGGCTTTGAAACCTGGGGCAGAGCATGGGCTCACTGGACCTCAGTTTCCTCCTCTGTCAAATGGGATATAATTGCCCCTACCTCACAGGGTTTGTGCCCAGCTTGAGCCTGTGCACCCTCAGATCACCCATTTCCCACCCTGCCCGCACTCCATGGCTAGGGGCTGACCCCTGCACACAACATCTCCCTTGTCCACTGGCTTCTGCCCGGGTTTCACCAATGGCAGGCACTGAGGGGCAGACCGGAAAGCAGGAGGCTGGGAGAAGCCAGAGTTTCTCTCCCCGACTGTTCGTGGCAGCATCTTCCACTGGACAAGGCCCCACAGTGTGCTAATTTCTAAATAGTCTCAACCTATTTACACTTTGTTTTTTGGTTTTTTTAAATATTTTATGTATTTATTTTTAGAGAGGGGGGAGGGGAGGAGAAAGAATGGGAGAGAAACATCAATGCCTGGCTGCCTCTTATGTGTCTCCCACTGGGGACTGGCCTGCAACCCAGGCATGTGGCCTGACTGGGAATCGAACCGGCAACCATTTGCTTCACAGGCCTGTGCTCAATCCACTGAGCTACACCAACCAGGGCTACACTTTGGTTTTTTTAACCGATGTACCCCACCCCTGTATTAAATCCCCTCTGTTTGAGGCACTTCTATTTTCCTGACTTAAGGCAGCTGGGAGGGATTTTGTTCGTTTTTTGTTTTAAGATACAATAAAGTCTTCCCTTTTCAGTGTACAGTTCTGCAAGTTTCCACAAACACATGTAGTTACGTAACCACCAGCACAACCAAGATATGTTTGACCTTTTCTAGAACGTCATAGAAATGGAATAATACAGCGTTTAGCCTTTTGTGTGTGGCTTTTTTCCCTCATAATGCACTTGAGATTCATCCATGTTGTTATTTATAACTAGTTCCTTCCTTTCTGAACTAGTGTTTCCAAATATATTCCTGAGTGATCTTCTGTGTAAGGCCAGACTGCAGTTTGTCTACTCATTCCCTAGTTGAGGCAGCCGCAGCGAGCTTTTCATGGGCTGGTATTTGCTAAATGTTTTAGGACAATAACTGGCACAGTATATATGTATCAGCTGTTACTATTATGCCGGGTTGTGCGGGGGGTGGGGGTTTGCCGAGAAGTGGGCCTCTGGTGTTCCCCTCTCCCCTAAATGTGCATGCCTCTCTGGTCCGGAAGCGAGAGCCCACCCTTTCCAGGCTGGAAGGGCCAAGACTGCATCTGGTGCAGACGTGGCAGGAACTGGCCTCCACTGGGAGCCTTCCCAGCCCATCCCTGAAGCTGAAAGTGGGCCCCAAGCCCATGGATGAAGGAGACGAGGCGAGGCGGCTGTAACTCCACCGCCTGCCAAGATCAGCATCTGGAAAGCTTCTCTGCAGCTGGGGCCCCTTCCCCCAGTGCCGGGGTGATGATGAGAAAGTTGGGACCTGTCTCAGACATTTCTTTTTACACAATTCCTCCTGCCAAAAGCTGAGAGCCGGGGAGCGGGTGGACAGTGGAGGCTCAGAGAGGCTTGAGGACAGGCCTGGCCTCACTGATTTGGGGGAGCGCACAAAAATCAGAGATCAGAGGGTTGCCCTCACCTGGATCACAGAGAAGAGCACCCTGTATTACCAATGACCCATGTGATCCTGAGTGGTAACTATCACCCTTCTATCCTGACCTTCTAGGGCAGGGAATGGGCACACTGCATCAGGACTAGGGTGAGGACTGGGGATGAAAACAACTCAAATCCTCCCACTAGTGGGTACCTCAGTTTCTTCATCTTTAATGTTTTTTTAAAAATTTTATTTATTTACTTTTAGAGAGAAGGCAAGGGAGGGAGAGAGAGAGGGAGAGAAACATCAATGTGTGGTTGCCTCTCGCACGCCCCCAACCAGGGATCTGGCCTGCCACCCAGGCATGTGCCCTGACTGGAAATTGAACTGGTGACCGACCTTTTGGTTCTGTGGCTGGTGCTCAACCCACTGAGCCACACCAGCCAGGGCTCAGTTTCTTCATCTTTAAATTGGGGTGATGAGGAAAATTGAAAACTATGGAGACAGTAAAAAAATCAGGGGTTACCTTGGGTTTGGGGGGGACAGAGGGATGAAGAGGAAGAACATAGAGGATTTGAGGGGAGTGAAACTGTTCTTTATAGACACATGTCACTATACTCCACCGCCAGGGCCCTCAGAAGGTACAACACCAAGAGCAAACCACGGTGTAAACTCTGGATTCCGGGTGATAATGATGTGTCAATGTCGGTGCACCAGTTATAACAAAAACACCTCTGTGGCACCATGTTGATGGTGGGGCAGGCTTCGAAGCCCTGGGGGCAGGGAGTACATGGGGAATCACTGTACTTTCCCCTCGATTTTGCTGTGAACCTGAAACTGTTCTAAAAAAAAAGCCTATTTAAAACCATGAGGGGATGTTAATATCCCCCACCTCCTAGGGTTGTGAGGGTTCTGAGAGCTGCACCCAGCATAGTCCGTGTCCTGTGAGCACTGGCCATTATTGTCAGTGGCCCTGTAATTAGTGGGGGCTGGTCCGAGCCTCTTCACTTCTGTTTTCCCTTCCTAGTAGCTAGCTCCTTAAGGGAAGGGCAGTTTCCTTCCCATTCCACTTTTCTCTCCCAGGAGCCTCCCTAGAGCAGGGCCCAGCTTTCCCCTTGACCCCCACCCCCAGCCCAGACTATCAGGAAACCGAGGCCTGCAGTGTTTTCCAGTGCTCCAGTCTGTTCCCTTAGCTGACCCAGCGGGAGACCTAGTGTTGCCCCAGAAGTGGGAGGCGGGGGAGGAGGGGAGACAGAAGTCGCTTGTGAGTGTATCATCCTTGTCTAGGAGCCATGGCCTCCCTAGCAGACTCCAGATATGCCGTAGCCTTGACATCACCCCCACCCCCAGGTCCCTAGGGGGATAGCAAACTGCTGAGCCAGCTCAGGCAAGTTAGGGGGGGCACTTCCTCCCCAGCCCTCAGGTCTCACAGACGGCTGAGATTTCCGCTCTGATAAGAACGGGACCCAGTTTTCTCGGTGGCTTGTCCCCTGTGTGTTGAACACCTGGTTTGGAGACGTTGCCCAGGTGACACACTCCACTTGGCAGAGGATTCAGTGAGATTTTGCGGAGGTTCTAGTGGACCCCAGCATGACCTGGCCCAGAACCGAGTGGACACTGAAATCTGGCTCAGAAAAAGAAGCAAAGCTGCTGTCTGACTTTTCTTATCTCTGCATCAAAGCCCTGTTGCTCAGTGTTAGAACTATCTGGTTTCTTCTGTCTCCTCCATCAGATACTCAGATTTGGAGGGCAAAGCCCAATGAGCCATCACCAAGGCCAGCACAGAGTATTATATGAACATATATGCCACATGCATATATGTAGCATTGATACATTGATTCTTAATATGCTTTTCTTTTTTTAGTTTTTAAATAACAAATCTTATTTTTAAAAAAGATTTTATTTATTTTACTTTTAGTCAGAGGGGAAGGGAGGGAGAAAGAGGGGGAGAGAAACATCAGTGTGTGGTTGCCACTCATGCGCCCCCATCCTGGAGACACAGCCCACAACCCAGGCAGGTGCCCTGACTGACAACTGAACCGCGACCCTCTGCTTCGCAGTCCAGTGCTCAGTCCACTGAGCCACACCAGCCAGGGCTTAATATGCATGTCTTAATGCTGTAAACATGTTTATTCTTAACACAAATTTGTTAATATTGCTATGTTTAATAATAATATTGATATCTTTATTAACCATGCTATTATTTATTTATACTATTGATTATTATTATTACAGGAATGATTTTACAACTAGAAGTTTGGTAATTTGTTACCTTTTATTTGACTTTTCAGGTCTTTGTAAATTTTTTGAATTGGTAATATGAGCTAAAAATTTCAGACAGCTCCCCAGTGCACAGTATAAAAAGTCTGGCACCTTCTCACCTGTTCCCTTGCCCCCCCCCCCAGTTCCCTTCCCCGGGTTTAACCACTGTGACGTGTGTCATTTTTGGTTTTCACTGTTTCAGGGGACAACTCAAACACAGTCCCCCATAACCGCAAAGTCTGCAGTTGAGTTTCCCACATTTGGGGAAATCCCAGGGATCAGCACATCTGGAAGGCAATGCATGAGCCTCACCCTGGGAAAGCCACCTTTGTGATCCTGGTTTCTTCCCTGTCAGGTGAGTATGTGTGACGGGTGTCTTGTGCCTTCTCCCAGAGATGGCCTGTGGGCAAATACACAGGCAAATGTGTGTGTATTTATACAGCCCTTATAAATACACCCATGAGTTCAAGCGAACAATGCAAACTGGTCTACATTATGCTTTTTTCAACATAACATGTTGAAGTCAGTTTCACATCAGTACAAATAAGACTACTCCAGCCCTGGCTGTGTGGCTCAGTTGGTTGGAATGCTGTTCTGTGCACCAAAAGGTCATGGGCTCCATACCTGGTCAGGGCACATACCTAGGCTGTAGGTTTGATTGCTGGTCAGGGCATGTACAGAAGGCAACCAGTCGATGTTTCTTTCTCACATTGATGTTTCTCCCTCTCTCTTTCTGTCTCTCTAAAATCAATAAACATATCCTTGAGCGAGAATTTTAAAAAGCAAGACTACCCATTTTAATTTTGTAGTATACATTAATGGTTCCATTTTAATTTCCTTTATCATTTTGCTTTTTAGAACTCTTTTTTAAAGATTTTATTTATTTTTTTAAAGATTTTATTTATTTGTTTATCTTTAGAGGGGAGGGGAAGGAGGGAGGGAGAGAAATATCAATGTGTGGTTGCCTCTCATGCATTCTCTGGT
>PVKM010036960.1:0-14625 GCA_004027735.1 Carollia perspicillata | reverse complement strand
TGGAGACCCCACCCAAGACCAACGGGTAGGGGAGAAACAACCTAGCTTCTCCTGTCTTCCTCCCCATCCTCCACCGGCCAGTTCTCCACCAGCGCCTGCCATTAGGCAAACTAGCAAGGAGACGGCTGATGTAGACACCTGGAAATGCTGTCTGCCGAGGAGAGTAGCGGAGGAAGAGAGGCAAAAGCATAGAACCAAAAGCAAAGAATTGGCATGAGAAAGACAAGAATTCCAGCCAAAAGAAGGAACCAGATTTATTTATAGGGTGTGTGGGTTAGGGGTTTTCTGAACCACAGGAAATGATGGGAGAGATGGCTGAAGGGCCAGCTTCACCTCACTGAGATTTATGCAGTGAAGCCCAAATCTGAAGAGCTTTGTTCTTGGTGCCATTTGAGCCTACTGGGTTTAACAGCAGAGATTCGCATGAGGAAAGCTGTCACAGCCACTGAAGAACCCACAGACCGATACCAACTAAGAAGACCCCAGGCCCCTTTTACTTTATTGGGCTGCAAGTTGAACCAAATATCCCAGTCCCAGTGAATTCTAGATGCCAAGCCCAGAAATGATCTTTATGTCTGTGTCCAATGAATAGGAGTTATACGTGAGATTTTCTTTTATGGGAATAATAACAATATAATATAACAAGGGAAAAGCATCTGCCCTTTAATACCACAGTCTCCATGATCAAAAACTAGCATTTTATAGACACAATGGTCAATATTTTATCCATTGATAAATTGTGCACTGAAACCTGAAAGTCATTTAGAAACAGAAAATACGTTCCAATGGTTTTTCCTTTTAAACTAAGTCATGGTATAAACATTATTTGAAAGCATCAGAAATTCTGCTAAGTTGTGTTCTGTTCCCAAGAATGCGCTGCCTTCCCTGGAGAAGGTCATTGGCCTGCTTTCTTTTGCCAGTCAGCGTGTTTGGTGGCACTGTGTGCCACACCTAAACAGTTAAAAACCAGCATGCAGTTGTCATTGCCCTTGTCCCTTAGCCCTGAGATTGTCCTCTTACAAACAAGGGACAGTTGACCCATGAAAGATACATTTGATCTCATTGGAAGAAGAAGCCCTGTGTGTTATAAACCACTGAGATTGTGGGACTGTGGAGGTTTGGCCTAAAACAGCCTAATTGAGAGAAAATTGACTGATAGCATCCTTGAGTGTCTTTGACGCCTCTCCATGGAACAATTGAGGGGAGCCTTCTCCTCCTGGTTGGCTCCTGCCTGTCTTTCAGCTGTCAGTTCACTTCCCATTCTCCAGGCAACATCACCTTAACCCCAGGCCCGAGTTTCGGGGAGTTTTGTTTGTTTACCTACTGTCCACACATATTTCTTTCTTTGAAAGCAGCTATATTGTTTTGCATTTCATTGCAAGTCTTATTGGATGTTTTAGTTTATTCCAATGGGCACTTAATTTTTCCAGAAAAAGTGCAAATTATTAAATTGTTCATCAAAATTCTCTACGTCCGTTCCTCTTTATAATTACGCATGACATTGGAGCAGGTAGAGTCACATGGCCTGATGGTCTGTCTTTGTTACGACAGAGCTACCCCATCACCCATCTGGTCTTTCATGCAATTTAAAATAGAGCTGTATCTGTGCTTATTATGTTCCTAACATTCTCCTTTCTCACATATTTTATGGAGATGTCATTGACATACAACATCGTATCAGTAGCATGTGTACCATATGATAAGTGTGCATTCATGTATGTTAAAATATGTTCACCACAGTAAGTCTAATTGTTACCCATCACTATACATAGTTACCAATTTTTTTTCTTGTGAGAGAGCTTTTGATATTTAGTCTCTGAGGAACTTTCAAATAGGGAATACAGTAGTATTAAGTATAGTCATCCTGCTATACATCTCCATGATTAATTTTTAAATATATGAAGATCTTTGCGGTAAATAGCTAACAAAAGATAGGAATTTTTATATATTCTATTGGGATTGTACACAATTTTTAAAATATATTTTATTGACTGTGCTATTACAGCTGTCCTGTTTTCCTTCCTTTATTCTTCTCAGTCTTCCACACCCCTTCCACCCACAACCTCCCCCCCTCTTAGTTCATGTCCATGGGTCATACATACAAGTTCTTTGGCTTCTACATTTCCTATAATGGTAGGTAGGAAATGGACAGGGGGAGGTGAAGAATAGTATAGGATTACACACACTTTAAAAACCACTCGTTTTTAAAATATAAGGAGGTGCTATGTCTAATCTACAGGGCTAATGACTTCTGTCAAGTGTTTGATTTGCACTGTTTTATTTCATCTGACCTCAGGGCCGCAGAGTCGCATGCATTGATTTAACTTAGAGAGAGCCAGGTGTCTGGAGATCTCTAAATTTGTCTAATGCCCTTTTCCACCTTCACCCTTGCTCCAGCTTTTCATTTCTTAGGGATGATATATATTATCGACTGATCAATTTATATTCAGGATAATTAATTGTTTACAGTAAAGAAAAGCTCCTCGGTGACAAATGACATTCAAATAAAATGAACATAGTTTATGTTTTCTTAGGTGTTGGCTGTCGGTAGAAAGACGGTATTTTTTGGGATTTGTGTTGTGGCAGAGAAAACGTCAATGGTTTTATTTTCTCTCTCATCTAAGTGGAGAAAGAGGGAGAAGGAATGCTATGAACAACTTGGTTCTAGTCAGTAATCAGTTAATTAAAATCTTAATAGCACTTTTCATAAAAGTACTAGCCTTCACTATCATTCTCAATTAAAACTACTGCTTTTAATTGTCTCCATTAATCATGACTATTAATGACATATCAAATACAGTGTGTCTTATCTAATTGATAAAACAGGAAATGAAAAGGCAGAATATGGCAACTATTATATTTTACTTACTCATAAGGGTAGGGAAAGACATTTAATAAACCTAAATTGAGATTTACCTTTCCTATAGTGCCAAAACTTGCATTTCGATATATACCTTAAAAGTATGTGTTTTTAGCCCTGGCTGGTGTGGCTTGGTGGACTGAGCACGGGCCCGAGAAAGGGAAGGTCGCTGGTTCAGCTCCCGGTCAGGGCACAAACCTGGATTGCAGTCTGGGTCCCTGGTTGGGGGCCTACGAGAGGCAACCAATCAATGTTTCTCTCTCCCATCAATGTGTTTCTCTGTCTTTCTCCTTCCTTTCCCCTCTCTCAAAAAATAAATAAGTATAATCTTTAAAAAAATTAAAGTATGTGTTTTTAAATAAAGATTCCATTGCATTTCTATACCAGCAATGAAAAATAAGAACGTCAAAACATTTTAAAAGACAACGCCATTTGCATTAGCAGCAAGAACTACTTAAATAAAATTAAGTGTATATATACATATATATACACATACACATATATACACACACACACACATTAATTATAATTAGTTATAAATCTGACAAAATATGTACAGGATCTATGCTGAAAACAGTAAGCTTTTGATGGAAGAAATCAATGAGCACAGAAAGAAATGGAGACATAAACCATGTTTAAAGGTTGAAAGACTGCGTGCTGTTAAGATGCCATGCCTCCTTCTTCGGATCCGTAGATTCGGTGGGATCCCATCAAGTTCTCAGCAAGCTATGTTCATAGGAAGACGCGAATAGTTCGTTCAAGACAGCGGGTTCAGCCATTTGCAACCAATACTTTTGCTGTCTTCAAAAAGTATCAAGTTAAGGAAACATCGTCAGTGCTGTTGGAGAAAACATTCCTGATCTGGGGTGGCTGTCAGCCTCTCTCCTGTCCTCCTGATTTGGCACACTCTCCGAGAGCAGGGCCTCTTCCTGTTTGATTTCCACCAGTGTAGCTATTGATACTACTTTTTAAAAAGACTTTATTTACCTTTAGAAAGAGGGGAAGGGTGGGAGAAAGACAGAGACAGAAACATCACCCGACCTGCAACCCAGGCATGTGCCCTGACTGAGAATCGAACCAGTGACCTTTTGGTTCGCAGGCCAGCACTCAAGCCACTGAGCCACACCAGCCAGCGCTAGATACTAGTATTATGAAAGTGTTTCCTTCTTCCTTGTGTAATCTATCGGACATTTAGACAGAATATTTTGTAGTCATCTGGAAGAAATAAAAGCAAAAAAAATAATGACTCCAAAGTTAATGTTAAAGGGAATTTAGTATATTGTAATGGCTCTGAAAAGAAAATAGAGGATCAGATCATTATTATGTAGCTTTATTTTATACAAATAAATTCAGTTTCCTAAGGGAATGGAAGGTGCTAAGGGACGTGAATTTTTAGTCATCAAGTACGGCATACGAGCAATTGCAGTAAATTATTTGTCAGGAAAATGTGATGCTAAAAGTTTTGTATATATTCCATTGCCAGATTAAAAGACGTGCCAAAAGTTAAAACAATTTGCATAAATATTTTGAGCCACATCTAACTGAGAAGAGAAAAATACTGGACTCATTTCTATTCTCTTTTATGACAGTTAATGTATGTGCACATTATCAGTCTAAGAGCATAAAAATAAATCTATTTAGCGCATGTATGTTTTTAACATTATTTTTCTGAACAGAAAGAACAAAGGACTCATATCGCCAAGACAGTGATTCATATATTAACATTAATAAGTATTAATTATTTTGAATTAGGTAAAAGATAGTGGGGGAACAATAAGACATCTGTGTGGCAAGAAATTTATTTCTTTATCACTCAGCAACATTTAATTTTAAGTCCCCTATTCTTTCTATTTTTTTTTTTAAGATTGTATCTATTTTTTAGAGTGGGGAAGGGAAAGAGAAACATCAGCGTGTGGCTGCCTCTCATGCACCCTCTACTGGGGACCTGGCCCACAACCCTGCCCTGTGCCCTGACTGGGAATCAAACGGGGACCCCCGATTGAGAGGCTGGCACTCAATCGACTGAGCCACACCAGCCGGGGCTCGAGACCCCTATTCTTTCTAATGCCCGAAAACATACTCATCAGTTCTAGCTAAATTCAGTATCACAGGTTTCAGCTCAGTCTTTTCAGAATTCTCCGATCCTAACCCCACCCGCCTCCACCCCGGACACCTTCCTCCTGGGCTGCTATTCTGGAGTCATGCAGTTGGAAGTCGGGGTGATTGAAAGGGCATTTCCAGTTGGTTGTCCTTGTCTGCCCCATTGGCATCTGTGTGCTTTGACTCATGCAGCCCTCCCAGGGAGCTGCTTCGAACACACGGGTCTGCTGAGACACTCAGTTTCTTTCAGGCTCTGCTTGTGTGGTCCGCACAGCATCACTGCTTCACGTCCGTGTTCCAAGTTAAACACCCCTTCGGGTCTGCTAGCTCTGTCTCCGCTAACCTCCCTGCCTTCCCAGGGGCTCCAGGAGGCGGCGGGTCTTCTTCCATCCCTCCCTCCTGTCGCCGGTCACCCAGGGGGTCTCTGTTCTCCCTGCTTTGTCCCCTCCCTGCCTTCAGCTCCTTGCCTTGGTCTTTGCTGTGAGGCAGCTGCTGGCTGTTCTTTATCTTGAAATTTTAAATTATATTTTAAAATGTTCTTCCCAAATGCAGCGACTTCATTCTTTTAGAATATGCAGTTTGCCCAGCAGGTGAGTTCTTTGCATATTTATTTTCCCTATATCAAAATGAGACATGAGGTATCAAGGGAGGTGCTTCCTCTGCCGAGTCCCCTCCGTGGTCCCCCACCATTCTTCTGTTTCCTGCACAGCATCAGGAATCACCTCCCCCCTGCCCCGCCCCCAGGAATGCTTCCACGGAGGTCAAGGTCAGAGACACTGGGGTAAACTTCTAGCTGCCATGGCCATAGCAGTAGCCCTGAATGATACTGTGAAAACCAAAGGATCCTTTCAGAGTTCAGACTCAGGTGCCTGCTGACACAGATATTACCCCCAGTGCGCGTCTAACGCAACGATCACTGTTAAGAAAAGAATGTCACTTTGTTTTTCTCAGCAGAGGTTACTTAAAAAGTATAAATCAGACTCTTAGCTGCAAAGGGATGTGGATATGACCTGTTTATTTTGGAATAAAATTTTTTCAAGTGTCAGGAAACATATACTGGAAGAACCAGATTGTAAGTATTTTGCCAGTGTTTGCTTAGTGACTGTGGGAAGGCAAATACTTTAAAAACGCTATCAGAAGTACTCTCACGGAAGACACTGAAGAACATGTTACAGATCTATCTGAAACTTTGATGAAACGGATCACTACGAGGCGAAAGGACGCCCACACACTATGCGGTTCCTGGGGCTTCCGAAGGTGGAGATGCCCAGTTTAAGTCTGAGCAGACGAACACATCAAGGAGTTAGTTACGATAAACAATTCTGCAGACGATGACTGTATTTTTCATTCAACATCTCAGAACCAAATGCTCTAATGACCTCCTTTAAGAAACTTATTTGTTTAAAATGTTCATTATTTAGGGTCAGGAAAAGTAGGTTTACAGTCGTTTGTATGGAAAATAACATAGTAATTAATAAATAATTATATAGGAGCAAACTCTTTGTTTTGCATACTCCCAGCTGTAAGCCTCCTTTTGTCCCATTCGGCATTTCTCGTAACTCCTCTGCCCATTTAGTTAGTGTGGCCCATTACAATGTTTCAGAAATAACGTATGTGCTACATTTTAGTGCTGGGATCATTTCGGACAGTGCATTGAAAATTCAAACCGAAAGCCTGAAGCAATTCTATTAGATTTTGGACACTAAAATACCCTACGAAAGAGAATAGGGCAGGGAAATTCAAATAGATATTTTTAGTAGTTCACCTGTAGCTATTTTTAGATGCATGGGTTTTCAGATATCAATGTAATACATCTACTTGTACCAAAAAAAATGTCCATTACGGGTTATTGAAAATGAGATGATTAAAATTCCCATCTTAAAAAACATTTTATTTTTCTACTTGGCATTCTTTTTGTATGTTCAAGTATTGGTCAGTGTTTAACCCAGCGAGTGTCATAAATTTTGAGTCTTCTGAGGTGAAAATTGGCATTTTATTTAGTTAGTGTTTTCTTGTAAACTAAAAACACAATAAAAACAGAAATGATGAAGATAATATATATCAATGTGGAATTCACTGACTATAAAATTCAAAAATATCTCTTTAAAACATCTAAAAACAAGCCAGTAGAGCTTGAAGGTCATCCAAAATTGACACAGAAAAATCTCAAACGTTGAAGGAAATTTTTACCTTCGTACCCACTAAACATAAAACAAGTGAGGTTATTAACTCCCTATAGATTCTATATCATGGGATATGCAATTTAAAAATATATATGCCCACTAAATCTACATGCAGAGAGGAGAAGCAGAGAACAGGCAATGTACCTCATTTCCAAACTATAAAAGTCTTAGAACTGTGAATTTAAAAAAAAAAACCTCAATAAAAATACTCAGGAAATTTATAAGATGTGGTCCCAGTCCTTAGTTATTTCTCTTCCATAAAAACAAAGTAAAACTCATATGCATTTTATTATTCATAAAAATGAGCCATTGTTGACAGCTTAGCAAACAGAATGACGAAGGAGCGGAACAAAATTCTGTGAGAAAATCAAGACAGTTGATCCAGGGACGAACCAAAGCAACCTTTTCTCACGCGCATGATTTTAAATACCTGCTTCTGTCGGATAACAAGATAAAAGGTCTGTAGGCCGTTCAGAAAAAAGGAACAACAGAGTAAACACGCAAGGAACCTTGGAGCTCAGGGATATTTGCTCCAGTTATTTTATTTTGATGGAAATAACGTGCTGCTATCCAAAAATTTATTTTTATATGTTTAACTCTGTATTTGGCAATAATTTTACATAGAGAGGAAAGTTGTAAGAATTAAATTAGCACAAAGACCATCCATATATCTTTAACCTACATTCACCTATTGTTAACATTTTACCACATTTGTTTAGCACTCTCACTATGTACACACACGTGCATATATAATTTACATGCACACAGAATTTTTTCCTGAGTCATTAAGTAGTAAGTAACATAGATCATGGCTTCCTGCCCATAAATGCTTTAGCATGTATTCCCTAAATGTAGCAATGTTCTCTTACATACCCACAGTACTGGTATCAACCTCAAAAACTTGATCATGGATACAAAATCAACACAGAAAAATATTTTTTTGTCATTTACCATTCATGTGTTCACGTTTCAATTTGAACAGATGACCCAAAATGTCATACTGAAGCTTTTTTCTCCCTTACTGTGCAGTATCCGGTTGAGAGTCGGAGACTGCCTTTAGTTGTCCCCCGTCTCTTTGGGTTTATTTAATTTGGAATATTTCCAGAGCCTTGTTTTGTCTTTTAGGACATTAACATTATTTTGGAAGAATGAAGCTCCCTGTTCTTTGGTATGTAATAGAAACACTCTCATTTCATGTTTATCTGGTGTTCATTTGTGACTAGATTAGATGTTTTCATTCTGGCCAGGATTATAGCACAGGTGGTGCGTACACTCTAGGTGTTATTTTAAAAAAAAAATTTAATGATTATGCTACTATAGTTGTCTCATTTTTTTCTTCTCTCTATTCCCCTCTGCCCTGTACCCCCCTCCCACCAACATTCTCCCACCTCAGTTCATGTCTATGGGTCATACATGTAAGTTCTTTGGCTTCTCCATTTCCTGCATTATTCTTACCCTCCCCCTGTCTATTTTGTACCTACCATTTATGCTTCTTATCCCCTGTACCTTTTCTGCCATTCTCCCTCTTCCCTCTCCCTGCTGATAACCCTCCATGTGACCTCCATTTCTGTGACTCTGTTCCTGTTCTAGTGAAGAGCAGATAAAGTGCTTCCCAGGTAAGTTCAAGTTAAAGGAGTTCATCATCAAGGTGTTGTTTCTGAAGACACATGATCTCCATCATGAAACTGGTCATATCAACAATTATCTTTACATAGAATTACTTTTTTTCTTCCCTTCTAACTAATAAGGAATCAGTGAAGAGAAACTGAAGACGATGAAAATATGCTGCTTTTCCACAGAAAAAATTCCCAGATTTAACATTCATTGATGATTCTTGCCTGGTCTAAACCCTCCTAGGAGGACAGAAAAATAGTGATTTTTTACTCAACTTGTACTTAAAGTTTTGGAAGGTCCCTTTCTCCTTTATTTGTGTATGTTTGTGTGCATGTATGCATTGTATGTTTATTTATGCATCTATTTATTGTCAATATATGCTCATGAATTTTCATTTTTTCATGGGTTTATAATCCATTATGATGCTCCCAGTGTTGACTGGTGGGACCTCCCTAGCTGGCTTCTTCATCCATGTGTCCCTACCCTGCCTGCTTTTTCTTAACTTTATTTTTATTTTGAGTATTTCTTTACTCTTTGGAATAGCATTATACTTTGGGTCCACCTTGTAACTACTCTTCCTAGACCTCGGAGTCAGCCAATGTCTGAGGAGTCCCGGTTCAAAGACCAGCTCCAGACATCGGTTTGGTGGTTCAGGCTGGCTCCCAGGCCATCATTGACTTTCTTTCTGACTCTGCTCCAGACGAAGCCATAGGCGTTAATAGTAATGACAAGTATTTGTTGTGTATTTATTTACTGTGTGTCAGGCACTGCTACTGGCTTTCTATGTACTAATCCATATGTATATAACATTCATTTACAAAATAAGTGTTGCTATCTCTGTATTACAATAATGAAATGGTAGAAGTACAGTTGGGGAACTTGTCCAAGGCCACTTAAAAATCATGACCAGAGTCAATTATGAAACAGGTTTTACTTATCAGCAAATTAGGTCCTTACCCAACTATACCAGGTTTTAGTGTTATAGTAAAAATAAGCATTACTGGAGGCTGAGTATAATCTCAAAGCAAAATTTAAGAGGATAAAGCTCACAGGATTTATTGTGTTAAACATTTTTTCTGGGTCATCTGTAGGTTATTGTATAAAATATTCAAGAGAATTGCAGTCGTAGCATGAGTTTTTTTTTAAGCATGTGGAAGGCACAGGTACTCAAAAGTACTTTTTCAATGATTACCAATAGAAAGAATGAAGTCATGTCAGGAAGATCCCAACCAGAATACAATTAGTCAGGCGAAAGTTGTCCAGACACCCAATCAGTGTAAACCCAATTCATACAAAATTCATGAGACATTTTCAACATGTTTTCCCACTTTTATGGTTTTCTCACCTACTGTGAGTTGATGATGACTTTTGCTCCTTCATGCCATTGTATACCAATGTCTTATGCCATAGTAATCGCTATCTCTCTTCTTTAAATATTTTATTTATTTACTTTTAGAGAGTGGGGAAGGGAGAGAGAGAGGCATCAACGTGTGAGAGATACATTGATTGCTTGCCTCTTACACACTCCCACTGGGAACCTGGCCTATCACCCAGGCATGTTCCCTGACCAAAAATCAAACCAATGAATGACCTTTCGGTTCACAGGCCAGCACTCAATCCACTGAGACACACCAGCCAGGGTGTGCTTGTGCACTCTCTCTCTCTTTTAGTTTTATCTTCTTTTTCTATGAAATATAGATTTGATCCATCACTCCTTCGTTAAAACTGTATTCTGTGGATTATTAGGAGGTAACAGCCACAGGTAACAGGATCCAGAACTCACTTCCTCTAGGTTCAACCTGCCAGCTTTGCTTTTCTCTGATGCAAACAATTACAGGTAAATACAATTGGTAATTACAGGTAAGCTTTATGATGAGATGAGCCCTGGACGTGGTGCAAGAAACCATGGGTTTTGGTTCACCATTTCTTAACCTTGGACAAACTGTCCCATTGCTGTGGGCTTTAGTCTCTTGGGTATTCAATGGGAGCACTAGAATTTACTCTACCTACATCACAGACTGTTGTTGTGATGAAATAATTCACAGGAAAGTCTTAGATAGGATGAATTTTTATGCAAATATATTGTTCTATTTTTTTTGTGGTATTGTCATTATTACTATCCAGAGCAGGAGGACAAGCCTTGTTAAATTAACATCCATAAGAATCATTGCAGGAGCCCTGGCTGGTGTAGCTCAGTGGATTGAGCGCAGCCTGTGAACCAAAGTGTCGCTGATTCGATTCCCAGTCAGGGCACATGCCTGGGTTGCAGGGCCAGGGCCCCAATAGGGGGCACACAAGAGGCAACCACACATTGATGTTTCTCTCCTTCTCTTCCTCTCTCTCTAAATATAAATAAAAATAAAATCTTAAAAAAAAAGGATCATTGCAGGACACTTACAAGTGTTGTAGAACACTCTGAAGGGGAGCCTCAACGGCTACCTAATACTGTATTGCCAAGGATGATTTGATAAATAAAATGTTAAGAAATGATTATGCAGGGTGTGGCAAACTTAGATTTACAGTTGTGAGTATGTGAAACACAGAGTTTATTCTTGCATTATTACTTGTTGACTTATTGTATTATTTCCCATATGAACAATGGCAAACCTACCTTAGCAGCACTCTATTTTGCTGTGTCTGGAAACAAATAGTTTCCTACCAGCTATTTATTGGTCCGGAATACCTGAAACAGGTTTCACACACATTCTCTTTAGGAACAGCCTCCCCGCACTATTTAGTGATGATGAATCATCCCCAGCTGGGCCAATAAGAATGGTGATTGTGGACAATTTGATGGATGGAGCCTCAGACAGTCTGCTGATCTGCTGGTGGCTATGGCTGAAATTGCACCTGGCACGCTAAAAGGAAACTTTCCTTTGGCGACACAGAAAATCCATGTCTTAAAATGAAGCCCTGACACAGGAAAGGCTTGGGGATAAAGCAGCCTGCATCTCTGATGAAGCAGCAGGAGACTGAGGTGTCAAGATGAAACACGGGCTATAACAGGGATGAGCGGGGCCATATTGGGAATGAGGTCATTCTCAAGATAACACTTTGCTCTAAAAGTGTGGGTGGCTTAACGCTTTTAGGATTGTGTAAGATCAAGATGAATTACATACAGTGCAGAAACTCATCAGAACCCCTCTTCAGAGTTCTTCAATCTACCTCTTAGGCCCCAAGAATTCAGCTCCAACACCTAAATACTTAACCCAGCTTGACAAAATTGTACAGAAGTGAGGACGATTCCTGCATAGTAATCCTTGCCTTCAAGTGCTGTGAAAACTTGTGTCGGGTGTTTACAATAAAAAAGAATAATCTCAGAGTATCACCCAGAAGCAATCAATGAGAATCTATGAGAAGGGATTCCGGATATTTTCAAGTTTTCAAGATCTGTGCAGGTGACTGGGATGCACTAACTGGGAGAACCAAGGCAATGCAGGGCTGAATATGTCAGCTAAACCAGTGGAAATACCATGTTTTGCCATGTAAAATGCACACGCATGTTCTGTGTGGTGGCTATTGCTGACATCGCACCTGGCACGCTAAAAGGAAACTTTCCTTTGTCGACACAGAAAACCCATGTCTTAAAATGGATTTTACTGCAGAATTATTATGTCCATTATCATACCAACGGTATATAATCCTTATACCCATATATAATGTGCATCCTTATTTTTCCCTCAAAAATTTGGGCAAAGAGTGTGCATTGTACATGGCAAAATAGGGTATTTAGAATTACAGAGAACCAGGAGCTTATTTTGTTAGTTCAGAGAAAGCAAATGGTAGGTATTAGTTAAAGTTACCAATACGTTTGGGTATTAAATGTGGAGTAAGAATGGCGGGAGGGAAGTGGTGTTGATTTCGTGGGAAGAATCTGTTTACAATGACTCAGGTTTCTGCCCTGAGAATCTGGATGTTTACCCAAGGTTCCTTGAGAAATGGGTGTGTCTGGGCTAGGGAAGACCAAGTGGATTGCCTAGGGAACAAATAAAGCTTAACCTTCTGGACTCTTCTGAATGCTATGTGAACACATGGCCATACCCTGGTAAATGTTCCAAAAGTAAGATTGCACTTTTTTTCTTGTTTTTAAAGAGAATTCCACAAATTTTAAATGCTTTATGCCTCACAAGCAAAGAGTCATCTTAATTTGGGAAATAACGGTGTTAAATTTATACAGTGCCTGAATGGCTTCCAACTAGGAGAGTCTAAATATGTAAAATAAGTTTTACATTTCTCTAAAGGTTGGAGGTGATATTTTCTTGTAATATGGCCATTCAGAAATAAGCAATGTACAAACATAAAAATACAATTTACCTTGTTCTGAGACAGTGCCCAACATACTATGCAATGTGGTTTATGTCAATATTTAGAAAGTAATTCTTTATAGACTTATCTGTCAAGAAAGTGATAGTCTAAGACAAAAATAACTTATTCGTTTGTATTGGTTAATGATTAAGTAAGTAGTTTTTCTTTTCTTTCGTTTGTTGCTAAGCCCAAAGTTATAGGTTCTAAGTTGCGGAAATAATTTAATTTATGGTAATTGGTACATTTTAATATTTCACAGTTTTAGTATACTTTTGCACCCTTTAATGTGAAGCCTTATTTTTCTGCTGAGATGCCTTTTAGATCTGGAGGGTGAGATGTAAATTTTTACATATATAGCCATTTTATGAATGTCCCAAACTAATTTCTTAATCATGGTTTTTTTTCAATACAAATAGAAAATACCTATAAAGACATTCATCTCATCATTTATGATGATTCTCCATTTTAATTATTTTAAAATGAATGTCCATTTTATAATCCTCAGGCAGTTAAACATATATGGCCTCCACTTCATCACTTTCGCACTTGTTACTTCATTTAAAAGTATCTGTATTTCACCTACACATACACATTTATAGCTTGACAAAGCGCAAACACTCTGGTCTGGCTAAAAATTATCACTGAGTATAATTTCAGGTAAGAATAAGTTCCTCCCGGACATTCTAGTTGTAAATAATAATGGACAAAATTAATATTGCAAGTAAAAGCATCTGGAAAATTAGAAAAACCTAAAGGATGATACACATTTTTATTCCTTGGGGAATATTCATCACACTAAAAATAACCTTACATAGCAATGTCAAGATGGTCAGCCTTCGCTAACTGCATGTATTGTAGAGATGGATGCTGACCACTGGACCAAAGGTCATTTCTGCTGCCCTGCACACAGACACTCAATTGTAGAGAATTGATCCTGTTTGATGTAACGTGTCGATGCACAGTGAATGATCACGCCATTGAGTCATTTTTCCAACATTATACGACCCACACCGACACAGGTGTTTAACGTCAGAAGGGACCGCTCCCAGGTAGCTTGCGGCCTGAAGGTGTCTGCTTGTCCAAGTCCTGCGGGGCGCACACCAGGGCCTGCTAAGCCCCGCATGAAACTGAGTCTGAAGACGCTCAGCAGAGAGCAGCTTGGCAGTCACATCCAATATGACAAAATCCATATCGCACCGCTGAAAATAGAATGTTCTCAGAGAAGGTAATGGATGTCATGTGTGCTGGGGACATCATTATCCATCAGCAGAACCACGCTCGAGGCAGTCGCTCCAGATCAGGTCCCACCGAAGAGCCGTGCGCGTTCCGCTCTCGGTCTGGTTCAAAGAGCCAGGAGATCCCAGGGAGCCGAGCCTACGCACTGTGCAGACTTCGAAGTCAAAAGACGGCTTGAGAAAGACCTCGTTATTGGCCTCATGCTATTTAAAAACCTTCCTTTTTCAAAAAGTCTTATTCAATTTATTAGGGTGACATTGGTTAATAAAACGATAACAGATTTCAAGTGTGCAATTTTATAATACAGCAAACGCACATCGTGTGTTC
>PVKM010036959.1:0-14623 GCA_004027735.1 Carollia perspicillata | reverse complement strand
ATAGACGGTGGGGAGAAAATAGACAGGGAGAGGGCAAGAGTAGTGTGGGAAATGTAGAAGCTAAAGAACTTATGATACATGGACATGAACTAAAGAGGGGGAGTGTGGGTGGGAGGGGGTTGGCAGGGTGGAGGGGAATGAAGGGGGAAATGGGAGAACTGTAATGGCATAATCAATAAAAAAGTTTAAAAAAAAAGAATTAGAAAAAGGGCACAATTTGAGTTAAGTAGAGTAACACCTCTGCCTCAGCATTAAAGTGAAAGGGATTGTATGGTGGCTAAGAGCGTGATCTAGAACCAGATTTTCTAGTTAGAATCAAAAACGGAAGGTGCAGCATTACATTGCCCTGGCCCAGCTTCTGGTAGAGGGGAACTTCCCAGCCATTGCTATCCACTATGAGTTGCCAGCGAAGGAGAGGTGCTCCTGGTATCAGCAGTTTAAAGATTTTCAACGATAAAGATAAACGTCTGCATTGTACAGACATGGTAGAGGACTCACCATTCTGAATGTGTCCTTCTCTGGAGATGACACCAGGAGATGAGATGACACCAGGCATGGAGTAAAGGAGATGCTACTGTCACCTACCTCTGACCATCCCCATCCCATGGCTTCCGTCTTGCATCACCACCCCTACTAAAATCCCACTTCCTGATTTGTCAGAATTTTTTTAACGAAACTGGAAAAAATAAAAAATGTTTATAGACCAGCACTAGCTAAAAATGAACTAGGATAAGTTACTTAACCTCTCAGTGCTACAGCTTCCTGAACTATAAAGGGTGGGGGAAGAGTGATAGTACTTTTCTAATAGCTTTGTGGGAAAGTTTAAATGAATTGATACATAAAAAATACACATGGTGATTAATATGTTTATACTTATTATTATTTTGTATTACTATTATGAGCTTACAAAGCAGCAGAATCCCTTGAGGATATGATTCGAGAATCATGTATTTAGAGTGGACCATGGACCAGCACCAGCTGATAATGTAAACTGCTAGTCCTTAACAAGAAAAAATCAGTCCTTAACAAGAAAAGTCCTTCATAAGAATGGATCAGTCAAGATGGCGGCATAAGGATATATGGCTTGCCTCCATACACAACCACATCAGAGTTACAACTAACATACAGAACAACCATCACTCACGACCATCAGCAATCAAGTTGAGTGGAAGTCTGACAACTCCAGAATTAAAGAAATCCCATCCATCCGGACTGGTAGGAGGCACAGAGATGTGAAATGGGCTGGTCCCACACCCATGTGTGGTGGATAAAAATTCAGGAGGGGTATCTCAGGAATGAGCAGTCCCAGCCCCACATCAGGCCCCCCAACCCAGGGTTCCAGTGCCAGGAAGATAAGTCTCCATAACTTCCGGCTGCAAATACCAGCGGGGATTGAGTCAGTGGAAGAAACTTCTGGAGTCCTAAGCAGTTCCCCTTAAAGAATCCACACATGGACTTACTCAGACTCACTCCCTCTGAGCTCCAGCACCAGGGTAGCAGCTTGAAAGATACCAGTGGCATACACGGAGAAACTGAAGTGTCTGGCATGAAGGTGAGAGCTGGGGGACAGCTTTCTCTCAGAAAGAAAGTTGGGCAGAGACCAATGCCCCTTCTCTGAACCCTCCCCCAACAAAGCCACAGAGCTGGCAGGTGGGTGCCATATCTGAGACTCCATCAACCTGGCTAACAGTGTTTGTCCTGCCCTGTAGTCTCCCTGAGACTCATACCCATGTAACTTATAGGGCCCACTCAAGGGGTTAACAGTGACTTTTCGATATGAATGGTTGGTCTTGTCTCATGCTTCACAATTTCCTAAATCCTCTCAAGCAACTGTCAGCCTCAGCAAGCCCCCAGCCTCCATACCTCTTGCTAAGTAGCCCCAGGCCTGGCACTAGCAGCAGCCAGCCTAGATTCACAGCTTGGCTTCACCTGCAAATCTCCAAGCCCAGCACAAGTAGTAGCCATCTCAGATTGCTTGATAGCTCTGTCAGGGTGGACAGCAACAGACCACACTGGAGCACCACCACCCTACCGCTGTACAGTTGATCCTCCACAGAGGGCCGAGATTGGTGGTCAGTGGTCACAGCCAGTCCTTGCACTTGACTAGCCTGGGTAAATCCCTCATATTGACCTGACAACAGCAATCAAGTCTCAACTACAAGAGGAGGGTATACACAGCCCACATGAAGGGCATGACTCAAGTACCCAGCTTGGGTGATAGGGGAGGCTATGCCACTGGGCCCTATAGAACACCTAGTATATTAGGCCGCACTACCAAGACCTGGAGTCAAAGCAGCTCTACCTTATAGATAGAAACAAACAGGGAGGCTGCCAAAATGAGCAGATAAAGAAACATGGTGCAAATGAAAGAACAAAACCCCAGAAAAAGAACCAAACAAAACGGAGATAAGCAATCTATCACTTTTTACTTAAATTATTTTAAAAAGAAATTTTATATCACTATTATAAATAGAAAACCAATGTCATGTGCCGTAAGAGCTGTCATTAAATACAATGTAAACAGTATTAAATTCTAGCCAGATACTATTATCTATCGAAGGCCCTGGGCCTGAGACCTGTCCCTTCTTTTGATGAAAGGGAGATTACCAAGTATGATGTAAAAGGCATACTTGCACCAAAAGGAAACGTTGCTTCTATTCCCAGTGCTAAGAAAGAGACACCAGGCCCAAAAGGGAGTCACTTGTGTTAAGCCCCACATCAGCAGCCTAAGACTTAATCCTAATCTAATTGCTGTTTCAAGTACTCCCATGAATTTGACCTTTAACCAGTCAACCTGGAATTACCTAGTCAGCACTAGTGAAGTAATTGCCAGATAAAACCTTGCCATTCCCCTAGGGTGATCTAGCCAGAAACAGTACATCCTTTACTACTAATTTCCTTTTTCTGTCCCTTTTCCTCCTTCACAAATTTTCCTTTTTCCACAGTTCAGCAGAACTCTTTTCCACTTTGTAAAGTTTATATCAGAATTATGGCAACATCCTCTGATAAGTTAGAAGATCTAGTTTTAGTTCCAGTAATAATTATCTTTAAATTTTAAATAACATACTTAAATCATCAACTTCAGAAGCAAAAATGTACAGGGATAAGCAAAAGTAGGTTTATTGATGACAATAAAGAACTCTGTGCCAGTCCTGGCTGGGGTGGCTCAGTGGATTGAGTGCTGGCCTATGAACCAAAGGGTCACCAGTTTGATTCCCAGTCAGGGCACATGCCTGGGTTGCAGGCCAGGTTCCCAACTGGGGGCACGCAAGCAAGTTTTTCTCTTCCCCTCTTTCTACAAATAAAATCTTTAAAAAAAACTAAAAAAACCTTTGTGCTCAAGCCAAATTGGGCTTGAGTATAACAAGTAGACTACAAAAATAATGAAGGCTGGCAATGTGAGCAATTACAAGATTGTACCTAAGTGCACTGTACCATTGTGACATTGTTTTCAGTTAATAAAGCTATTGTAGACTCCTGGCCAAGATGGAGGCATAGGTACACACATTGTGCTTTCTCACACAACCAAAAGAACAATAACAAATTTAAAAACAAAAAACAACCAGAACTGACAGAAAATAGAACTATATGGAAGTCCGACAACCAAGTAGTTAAAGAAGAAACATTCATCCAGACCGGTAGGAGGGGTGGAGACAGGCCGCCAGACAGAGAGGACTGCAAAGCAGCAGCTGGCAGACCAGGTGAGGCGGCGGCTGACGGACTGGGTGGTCCCACATTTGAGTGCAGATAAATCAGGAGGACAACTGGGGAGCGAGACAGACTGAGTAACCCCAGCTTCCAGCGCAGGGAAACAAGCCTCAAAACCTCTGACTGAAAACACCTGTGGGAGTTGAGGCCGCAGTGGGAGAAACTCCCAGCCTCACAGGAGAGGTTGTTGGAGAGACTCACAGGGTCCTAGGATGTACACAAGCCCACCCACCCAGGAATCAGCACCAGAAAGGCCCAATTTGCCTGTGGGTATTGGGGGAATTGATGAAAACTGTCAGAGAACTGAGCGGGCATCAGTGTTCCCTTTTGGACCCCTCCCCCACATGCAGCACTACAATGCAGGCAAGTGGGTTGCTTTGCCCTGGTAAATATGTAAGGCTCCACTGCTTACAATGTAATAGGAGCACAGAGGCAAAAAAACATGGCCCAAACAAAAGAACAGATCAAAGCTCCAGAAAAAATACAACTAAGCAATGAAGAGATAGCCCACCTATCAGATGCACAGTTCAAAACACTGGTAATCAGGATGCTCACAGATTTGGTTGGGTATGGTTGCAAAATAGAGGAAAAAATGAAAGCTATGAAAAATGAAATAAAGGAAAATATACAGGGAACCAACAGTGACAGGAAGGAAACCGGGACTCAAATAAATGATTTGGAGCAAAAGGAAGAAATAAACAATCAACCAGGACAGAATGAAGGAACAAGAATTCAAAAATATGAGGAGAGGCTTAGGAACCTCTAGGACAACTTTAAACATTCCAACATCCGAATCAGGGCTACCAGAAGAAGAAGAGGAAGAGCAAGAAATTGAAAACTTATTTGAACAAATAATGAAGGAAAACTTCCGCAATGTGGCAAAGGAAATAGACTTCCGGGAAGGCCAGGAAGTCCAGAGAATCCCAAAAAAGTTGGACCCAAGGAGGAACACACCAAGGCACATCATAATTACATTAGCCAAGATGAAAGATAAGGAGAGAATCTTAGAAGCAGCAAGAGAAAAGGAGACAGTTACCTACAAAGGAATTCCCATAAGACTATCAGCTGATTTCTCTGAAGAAACCTTACAGGTAAGAAGTGGCTGGAAAGAAGTATTCCAAGTCATGAAAGGCAAGGACCTACATCCAAGATGACTCTGTCCAGCAAAGCTATCATTTAGAATGGAAGGGCAGATAAAGTACTTCCCAGATAAGGTCAAGTTAAAGGAGTTCATCATCACTAAGCCCTTATTACATGAAATGTTAAAGAGACTTATCTAAGAAAAAGAAGATAAAAATATGAACAGCAAAATGACAACAAACTCATAATTTTTAACACCTGAACCTAAAAACAAAAACAAAACAAAAATAAAAACTAAGCAAACAAGTAGAACAGGAACAGAGTCACAGAAATGGAGATCACATGGAGGGTTATCAGCAGAGGAGTGAGTGGGGGAAGGTACAGGGAGCAAGTAACATAATTGGTAGGTAGAAAATAGGGGGAAGTTAAGAGTAGTGTAGAAAATGGGGAAGCAAAATAACTTCTATGTGCAACCCATGGACTTGAACTAAAGGCGGGGAATGTGGGTGTAAGGCGGTGTGCGGGGTGGAGGGGAATAAAGGGAGGGACATTAGAAACTGTAAAGCATCATAAATAAAACAATTTTTAAAACGCTATTGTAATAATCACAACCATACAAACAACTATAAACCTACTTTTGCCCACCCCTGTACTTATTGACTACACTGAGAAACCAAAAATTAGCCCTCACTTATGTAAATTTTCTATTAAGAATTACAACCATCACATTCAATTTCATAAATATTCTTATTTATTTAGCCATAAGTATCTGTTTGAGTGGATTAGTGCTCATTGACCCTGTCATTATTTTTATAAAGTCGGTGTTAAGTTACTCTGCTCAGTTTACATTGGTCAACAGTTCTGCCTTGAAGTTCACTGTTAACCCTTCAGCTTCCCCTCATTTCCAAGTTTCTGTTATGGGTCAGGAAACTGAATCCCAGAACGTCAAATGTGTGTCACATTGTCTCTTCCTCAGTTCTACACTCTTACCATCTTGGATGGGGCCCATGGAAAAATTAAGAAATTTTGGAAAAATTAAGAAATTAAGAAATTTTTCCATGGTTCACTCGGATCCATACTCCTTATTTCTTCAAGTTTCAGGTCACTGCTGGACCATTAGGACATCTCATTTACTTTCTAAATGGTACTGAGTTAATATTTAGAGGAAATCATATCCAATCTCACCACTTTCTCCAATTTGGGTATAAATTAGAAGGTATTCTTCATAATCTGTGGTAGGATTACCCTAGTTTCATTAAAGTTGAAATTTCTAATCTGGTTTTGTTCATTTGTCCCTGGAAGTTATGTTACAGTTAATGACTATCATTAAAATATTTCCAGTCTTTTCAAGCAGCCATGGATACTGTCCTTTCATCAGCTCTTCACATGATTCTCCTTTAAATTATTTATCCCTAACCAGTTAACTGATGTAATTCATCTTGATCTTTTTAAAGAGGGGGCGGCGGAGGAATAGCTGTGAGTAGGGTAGCAGAGGGAAATACGCAACTGCCCTATTTTCTTCTACAATTAACCTGTTACCTATAACTCTTCCTCCCTGAGCTGAAGTTAGCCTACCATACTAAGAGTAGATTTTGTTTTTCCTGCCTTGGTATTCCATTTGTGTATAGATATATAAAGTTGATATGTATTATGGATGCCTATAATATTGTAAGTGTTCTTTTATGGGACAAAATAGTCTCTTAGGTATCTGAGACCATATCACGAATAGGAAGTAAAAATTTTATTTCATAATTAAGACACTCTAGCCACTAATTCAAACTTACTCTCTAAATTTTTTGACGTAATTATTTAGCAAGGAGCCAAACAGATTGGTTAGGGTATATTTATTTTCTTTTTCCTTATTTGTCCTTTGTTGAAATAATAGGCTTGTGTAAAAAGCAGATCGCAGTCTACAGGTTCAGTAGAAAGGTTCCTGGAATGCCAGACAACTGGACAGAGGTATTGTCCCACCCCAGGATGGTTCTAGGAAATGTTTAATTGCAAGTCAGCAGGCAACAGAGGAGACAAATAGTCCACCTTGAACAGGCAAATGAGCCAAAGGTCAGTCACAGAAAAACAAAACTAAAGAGCAAACTGAAACATTTCTCTATGAGAAAATGTTATTTCTGTAACTAAAAAAGCAAATATCCTCCCCAACCCTACCCCCATTCATGGAGGTAGAGAATTACTGTGTCAGAGGATACTAAGCTTTCAGATAGCCTGTCTTCAACTGGAGCAGTGGGAGTATAAGAACTTAATCAAAAATTCAATTTAGTATAGGGCAGTAGGAGGATGGATGACACCTTCAAGAATTTAATTTGGCACAGAGTAAAGATGTGGGGGGTAATTCCAAAGCTTGATTGTTGTGTAGCAAAGTAGTGGCCATTAAGGGGCAGATGGCTCAATCATGGTCCTGATTCTTAAGCTACTTTGTCCTTAAAAAAAAAACAACAACACAGCTTTTTTAATGCCTGGTAGGAACAGTTTGAAAACTAGAAGATAAAAAAGAACTGTTACTGCCTTGCAAAATATTAATGCTACCTTTATAGTGAACAGAAGTGAAACTATGTTGATTGTAGAAGAGGCAAGTGTTTCTTTCTCAGCATGGAGAGTACAGGTACTCAAAGTAGAGTACCGTGTCTCAGAATTCATGCCTCACTTTTGGAGATTTGAGATAGTAGTTTCTATTAAGTGAGGTCACCAGCAAGGATTAGGTGGAAATGTCTTGAAGGGAACTGGGCTTGGAACCCACACCCACCCTGGACTCTCTTGCTAAAGTCATAGCCTTAAATAGAATGAATAATTCAGACTTAGAAAATGTTTGGCTTGGGAAAGGAGAACGGATCCTAGTATAAGACCAATCCCTGTGGGTAGGGCATGAGATTTCCTGAAAGGGGGTGGAGATATTAAAGCCCATTTTAAAGAAGGAAATTTGAACAAAATTCATGCTCTCAGGGAGAAAAGCAGATGTGAAGCCAGAGCAAAGCTAGGGACTTGGGTGTGTTCAAAAAAGAACCCCCTGCATCAGTTTGTATGCTTTTGATACTTTTGCGTTGAGACAAAGAGATTATCATTAAAAGTGAGGCCCAAATGCACATAACAGAAAACTAAAAATAACATGTCTTAAAGTAGGTAAAATTTTATTTCTCATACAAAAGCATTCTAGTAGTGGTTTCAGAGGTGTTATGACACTCCCATGTTCATCAAAGATCCCACCTCCTTTTGTTCCATTTTGTGAGCTTGCGGCTCTCACTCTTAAGGTCACAAAATGGTTGGAAGCTCTTTAAAGAAGCTTCCCCCAGAAGTCGAAGATTGTTCACTTCTGTCTCAAGAGCCGTAATTTGGCCACGCGGCCACTCCTAGTTGCAAGAAAGGCTGAGAGATGCAGTGTTTTTACTGGGCATAGTGCCACTTCTAATAATAGAAAATGTTGGTAAGAAGTGAAGGATGTGTGGTTGGTAGACAAATACAGTCTCTGACATAGCAGTTGCCATACAAATTTTTTATATGTATACAGCAGCAAATCTCAACCTTTTCACCTCATGTCGCACATAAACTACTTACTAAAATTCTGCGGCACACCAAAAAATATATTTTTACCAATCTGACAGAAAAATAGGTATTATTTTGATTCATTCACACCAGACAGCTATTGTTGTGTTGGCTGTTGTAATTTTTAGTTTGACAGTCAGGGAAAAGAGGTCAGTGCCCAACTAAATAGTCAGGGATTGCACGTTTTTAAAATTCTTGTGGTGCACTAGTTGAAAATCACTAATGTATAGTAATTCCCTTTTGAAAGCCTCAACTCGTTGGCAATGGATTGTGTGGAAACAGTAGGGTAAATAAACCAACAGAGCAAAAAAGTGAAATATGACACGATCCACACACCCATTCCACAACTTGCCCTCACGCAAAGGATCAGTTGTCCACTGAGGGCAATTCTAAGGGATGCCTGGAATTCTAAGGGTTGGCCAGCTGCCAAGTGAGGAAAACCCACAGTGAACCTCAAGGCCATGGGAGTACTAGAAAACTAGCAGGAGGGTTCTGCCCCCAACCCCAACATTCCCTGCACGGATGTTGTAGGAGAAAGTTTACCTTTGAAGGTGCTATAGGCAAGGGGAAAGCTAGTTCCCCTTCTGGTTGCAAAACAGATGCAGCTGTTCCAAGCATCATATCCAGAAATAACATCTAGAAGAAGAGAGGCAATTGGGTGGTCTCTTTCTTAAAAGTCGGAAAACTTTTCCCAGCATTTGTTGGCATTGGATAACATGTCCAATTCTGAACAAGACATTGACAAGGGGCATAAGATTGCATTGAACGAGATCGGTGATTCTCAGTCTTGGCTGTGTGTTAGAACTTCCTGAGACTCTACTTCCTGTGTGTATCCCATACCAATTCAATTAGAATTACTAGGACTAAGACCCAGGCATTAGAGTTTTTAAAAGATCCCTAAGTGATTCCAATTTGCAAACAAATCCGGGAACTACTGGCCAACGCCTTCTTGTGCCCTAACCAATAACATTTACAATACCTGGAAACTTCTTAGAAATACAAATTCTTCAACTCCATTGTAGAAGACCTAGTTAATCAGAAACTCTGAAGGTCTGGCCCATTAATCCGTGCTTTGCAAAGCTCTTCAGATGATTCTGGTACACAGGAAAGTTTGAGAACCATTGGCCTAGAGTAACTGGATTTGGTCCTGAGCTGCAGTTATGGTGGTTACCTTTTCTGAAGCATTGACGAACAAAACTAGCAAGGAACCAGGAGTTGAAGAACATGAGCAGACATCAATAGTTTTAGCTACAAGCATTCTCATTCACTTAAAACAAAATTTTAGTTTGAATTTATTTCAAATTTATAGAAGAGTTGTAATAATTAAAGAACTAGTATGTCATTATCGCAAATCACCTTTTAGCACCCTCTCACTCTCCCTGTACACACACACACACACACACTTTTGAGAGTTCACGCATATTCATTTCCTTTTACTTCTTAATACTTTACACAAAGAACCCAGAGATTCTTTTACATAACCACATTAGAGTAATCAAATTCAGGAAATTTATCATTGACACAATACTTCAATCTGTAGTACATAGTCCAATTTGTCAATTGGGTTAATAGAGCAATGTTTTTCCTCTGCAGGGTCTGGTCCAGTATCATGTGTTGCATTTAGTTGTAATGTCTTCTTAGTCTTTTTAAATCTATTACAGATCCTTAATCATTGTTTTTTTAACGACATTGACATTTTGGACTTCTCATTCACCTCTGTGATGGCATAAACAACCAGGCTATTTTGCCCTCCAGGACACATTTAGTAATTTCTGGAGACATTTTTGGTTGTTAAAACTGGAAGGGCTGGAGATGGATGATGGTGTTGGTTATACAACAATAGGAATGTACTTAATGCTACTGAAATATATACCTACACATAGTTAAAATGGTAAAAATTATGTATATTTTACCACGATGAACAGAGAAAACTGGGAGCAGGGCATGTAGTGGATACAGGCCAGGAATGCTGTTAAACACACTGCGATATACATGATAGATTTCTGTAACACAGAATTATCCAACCCAAAAGTTCAATAATGGCAAGGTTGAGAAATCCTGGTGTAAATTACTAGCACCACCTTTAGCTAAAGGCTATTAAATTTGTATAAATGTGTACTGAGCAAACGAGGAATGTATTCTAGGGAAATGTAATACGATTAGTGAACAATGATGTATGCCAAAAACTTTTATTGCAGTATTGTTTATCATAAAGACTATTTTAAAATAACTTAAATGTCCATCAAATATACAATGGTTAAATTAATATGGAGTGCATCATATAAAAGAAAACTATGCACCTATCTTTAAAACATTAATATAAAGTTTTAGGTGTAAACTTGGGAAGATGTCTATGACATTAAGTAAAACAAAAAGTTTCAAAAATTATATAGTATATATCTCCCCAGTGCTTTAAAAATGATCAGCATCTATATAAAAACTTCATACTCTTGAAGGATATATGCCAAACTGTTAACAATGATTATCTCTGAAGGGTAGTATTAGAGAGAAACTTCCACTTTCTCTAGATTGTTGGAATCACGTATTATCAGAAAGATACATTAAAATACAGCAGTGAGTTCAATATCCAGTAATTAGTTATTAATTAATTAATGACTGGCAATATTCAACAAAAGGCAAAGCTAGGAGTCCAATGGGGAGAATTTGGTACATCATCAGAAACAATTGCCATCCCTCAAAATCCCAAGGATTTCCCCATTTAACCTTCTGAACTAGAGTGGGCTGTCTTGTGCATGAAGGAAATGGAAAGTTTTGAGATCCCTGACTCATTCAAAGCCATTGAAAGCATCTATCTGCTCTTAGTCACATTGTATTGTTGGCCTCTGACCATTAATTAGTAATCTTACATATGACGGGAGCTTAGGGTATCTTAAAAGGCAAGTTGAAAAATTACAATGGCAAATTACAATACACTAAAGCAATGTTTTCTGAAGGGTAAGTTAAGATCCATTAATGAGTCATTGAAATAATTTACTAGGTTATGACCAACTTACAAAGAACAAGACATAAAATAAAATAGAATAGAATAGAAAACTGTGAGTGTACTGGGTCTGGATAAAAAATTTATTTCCTTATGTGGGTTGCAATAAAAAACATGAATTTACTGAATTATACACTTAAAAAGTATGTTCTTATACAGAGGACCAGGGTTAGTAGAGTCATTTTTTTTTTGATACTTTAAAGTTATTTTCAATGTCATATCTTTTGATATTTCAATTTAGTTGGCATTTTCAAACTCCTATGTATCTGAAAATTACTTTTTAATATTGGAGAACTAAACTTAATAGACTTTAGAAGTCACAAAACAAGTGAAGACAAGTTTGACTACTTTATAATTAATATAAAATGAATTATCACATCCTATTTTAATAATGCAGTTTTAAGGAATTTAAAGTTTATACCTTCTCTTATTTCCCCTTTATGGGAGTCCTATTGAGAATCTCATGCTCTTTTTGCCTTAATCCAAACTAAGTTATAATATAGCACACAGTTAATAAATTAATATTTTGTGGTACTATATTTTGAATTTTAAAAAACAGTGCCATCTGGTGGTTATTCTGAGCATTTTCATGTCTTGGGTACATCTAAGAATATAATTTTATATGGCTATCCAGTAGCTGGGAGCAGATGTTTAACTTTTTGACTAATTGCAAAACTGTTTCCCAATGTGGCTGCACCATTTTACATTTTCACCAGCAATGTAAGAAGGTTCCAATTTTTCCACATCATGGCCAACACTTTCCATCTTTTCTATTATAACCATACTATGGGTGTTAAAGAGGAGTCTCATTTTGGTTTTGATTTGCATTTCCCTAATAACTAATGCTGCTGGGCATCTTTGCGTGTGCTTCCTTGCCTTTTGTATAACTTCTCTGGAGAAATGTCTATTCAGATCCTTGCTTATTTTTCAATTGGGTTGTTCATCTTTTGTTGCTGAGTTAAGAGTTCTTTATACATTCTGGATACTAGACCTTATCAGACACTTGATTTGCAAATATTTTCTCCACTCTGTAAGTTGTCCTTTCACTCTTTTCAGTGGCGAGTTTCTTCACTGAACACCCCCTACCAACACTTCCTAAAACACTTAATATTTACAACAGTCTAAAGTACACATTAGCTACTTCTCATTCCTCCTTTGTAGACAGAGACCTTGTCCTTTTTGTCCTGCTGTACCTCCAGTGAGCAGCACATATAAGTAATTTCCTGAGTACCTAAGCACCACATCATGAAGAGCAAATTCAAATGTCTATAGGAGACTGGCAAGTGATACGAGTAAATAGAACTATTTGAGGCTTGTAAATAAGTGGGAAACATACCCTTGGAGAAAGTTTCTTTAGTCTTAATAAACAGCCTCCTCATAATCAATCCTTTCTACCGCTTCACAGTACTAAGCAATTTCTTTAAGTCTACCTAAAACTATGCCAGTCTTTAGAGTAGCCGAATTATGTCCAAGGTATACTACCAAAAGCAACACTGGATCCCAGAATTAACCTTATTCCAGCACCGAGTTTGGGATTTGCCTCGCTATCAGCTACGAGAAGAAAAACCAGAAGTTAACTGACTTATTCGGCGCAACTATTGCAAAGAGCTCTGATCCAGAAGCTGCCCCTCACCAGTGCTATTTACAGACCCACGAGGTCGGGTCGGCTTTCGTCGAGATTCAGTGCGAGAGTCGAAATGCGACGCTGGCTGGCTTCTGGCAGAAAGTGAGTGTCTGCGACGAAAAGCAGTCCTAAAGGGAGCCTCCAAGGGAAGCCGCCAGCCCAGGTTTGGGCGTGGCAGGAGGGTCGACTGAAAAGCCGCATCTCAGCCCACGAGGTCTCTAAAGCACGACTCAAACCACAACCCTGCTGGCAGGGGAACGCAGCGCTGTGACGAGGAACCCTTCACAAGCCGGGAAAAGTCAAACGTAACCGCGGACGCGCCCTGTAATCTAGACACGCGGGGGATACCGATTGTCAGTGCGGAGCCCACGAGAAGGGCGGGGCTGAGTTGTCTTTTACCGCGCTTGCGCACAGGATCGGTTTCCAGGGCCAGGCAAGAGGGTGGCCAACAGCGTGCGCAGGCGCACTCAGCAACCTCCGGTTGCTTCCAGAGCCCCTTCCCCGCAGACCTCGGGGCGGAGCCTCGGGGGCGTTGTCTGACGCGAAACTAAATGCGAGGGAAGAACCGCCTCGCACTATCTGCCTGCTGCTGCTCTTTCGCCTCTGACCGTCGTCAACTGAAGTCATGTTACCCAATACAGGGTAAGGGCTTGGGGTCGCCGGGTCGGGTGGTGTAAGCCAGCGTGGTCGGAGGGGCCTGGCGGCGGTGGGAGGGTTAATGAGTCTTCTCCACGCTGGACGGAATGTTCGTAGAACTAGGTTACCGCGTGAGAAGTAACCCAAAGTTGTGTACGTCAGGGTGGCAGCCGTGTAAAAACCTCTTTCACAGGTAAAGGATCCAGAGTGGCTTACCCTGCCGTCCGTAGCGCCGGCCCCATCTTGTATTGAACTGTAGCTGCCTGTCTAGGTGATGGCATGCAAGTTCTAGGTGAAAGGTCATTGGAACACTTGTGAACCTCATGAGTGTTCTCTTGTTCCGAACACTCATTCTGGAATAATGAAAAGTGATTTTCAAATTAATAACAAACAAAACTAACTTTAGAGTATAGGTATTTTAGTATGGGGAACTTTTTTTCACTTTATTTTTTTTAAATTTATTTATTTATCTTTTTTTTTAGAGGGGAAGGAGAGAGGTAGAGAAATATCAATGTATGTCCCCTGCTGTCCCCTGCTGTCTCATATGTCCCCTGCTGGGAACTGGCCTGCAACCCAGGCATGTGCCCTGACTGGGAATCGAACTGCGATCGTTTGGTTCACAGGCCCGCGCTCAATCCACTGAGCTACGCCAGCCAGAGCTTTTTTTCACTTTAAAAAGATTTTTAATTGTAAAATACACAACAAAATTTGATCTTACCATTTTGAAGTATAGTATAATTCAGTAGTGTTAAGTATATTCACATTGTTATGCAGCCAGTCTTTAGACCTTTTTCAACTTTGAAAACTCTGGCTATGCCTCTTAAACATCTCTCTTCCTCTTCCGCCAGTGCCTGGCAACCAGTGTTCTACTTTGTTTCTGTGAAGTATGGGTGTATTGAGCTGAGTGGCATGTCCGATATGTAATTTACTTGAAACATACAAACCCATGCCAAAAGACTTACACAGCTCAAACTTTTGAGTGTCACTTGAAAGTGATTTTCATCATCCTTAACTTCCAGCCC
>PVKM010036958.1:0-14626 GCA_004027735.1 Carollia perspicillata | reverse complement strand
CTTTTCCCTGGTGGTTATCACTAGACCCTGGGGTGTAGGGGCGCCCACTCAGCTAGGCTGCCTCCATCCAGCAAATTTGGGCCCAAACACTTCCCTTCCCAGTGCTACTGGGATGGAGTCGCTGTGCTTTCCCTTTAACCCTGGGGTCTCTGCCCGGCTGGGCTGGGAGTCTCCTGGGCTGTCACAGCACATCCCCCAGCCCCTCTGTTTGATAAATTCCTCCTACTCAAGCCTGGCACCCCGTGTAGCCTGATTCTCCAGGCAGCCCAGTGACTATCGGGGTCAGTGCGCCTCACAGCCTAACTCTCAGCTCTTCGGAGAGCTGGCGCCCACAGACTGCGTGAGTAATCACAACACCCTGCGTCTTGCCTTTTCGCCCTTATTCCCCTCTCCTCGACCAGAAATCTGGTGGTGTTGCTCCAACCCTGATCTGTCGGGGAGGGAGGCAGCAGGTGACCCAGCTCTCTCCCAAGGATTGCAGCAGGCCCTCTTCTTTCAAGCAGCCTGTGGTAGACCTAGTGAGCGCCCGCTCTGGGTGCCGGGTCTGGGGCTACAAACGCACCCTGGTCCCCGGGACCTTACTGTCCTGAAGTATCCTTCTTACTGTCTGGTTTCTGGTTTTTCAGTGTCCACTACAGCTTTGTGGACTCTTATTTTCAAATATGCTGCAGTACTGTTGTCTGTCTGCTCTGTTCCTCCGTGGATTAGCCAGTGTTTCCTCCTGTGTGTAGGGGGAAGTGAAATCCGCTCCCTCCTACTCCATCGCCATCTTCCTCCCCACTAAAATACCCTTTTTTTCCCTTTAAGTAATTAAGACCTTTGTTAACAGGTGCTTGCAGTTTGTTAACTTTTTTTTTAAAAAATGAGGTTGTAAACTTCTATTATAAGTTAAAAATGAGATCCTTAAAAATCTCAACCTGAGCAGATACGAAATAATGTAAAAACCTCTGAAGGCATAATGGGAAAAATCAGGCTTTTTTACAAAACACTTCTGTCATTATTAAAGAGATGTCTTTAGGTAAAAATAATATAAAATTCCGTGCTGCACAGATGATGCAGCTACTTCTAGTTATTAGGCCAATGGGCAAAAAGAAAGTACTTAAGTTCTTGAGCTCCAATCTTTTACTTATTTCTTATTGCTGAAATTTCATATTCATTTTTTTCTTGTTGGATGACTAAAGTAAATGATCGCAAGAACCAATGATAAACCTGCATTTACTCCACCCTGTGCAGCTCTGAGCAGACGAATTCTCAACTTGTGAATCAACTGCTTTCGTCTCTGCCATCTGTGGTTTAGGGTTTACTGGGCATCTGCATTGGCAATTGAAGTTGCTGCAGTACCAATGTTGAGATGGCTTACCTTGATTTCCCTTATCTTTATTGTCATCCTCTCTAGCTGACTTTGTCAAGGAGGGCCCCTCCCAAATTGTGTATAGCCCCAATACATACATAGTCTGTCTCCTGTACCCTTGGTTGTCAGCACTCTCCATCACTTCTTGTACCCAGAGGGTTGGGATGCTGTGGTCGTTGCCCATAGAATCTCTGCATGTAGAAAGGTGGGGACTGTCACCTGTGGTAGGACTGGCACTCTTGGGCCTGGCTGGCCTTCAGGAGCACTCTTTGATCCCTCATTCTTTTCCCCACTCTCACTATCCTGATAATTCTGCTGGTAATTGTGTGGAGGACCCCTACGATGTGGATAGTGTCTATAATGGTTAAAGTCTGCTGCATATGTACTGCTTTGCACTGTTATGTCCACCAGGGACTATAACATTTGCTGCCTCTTCACCTTTTTCTCCAACATCAGACACCACAGTCTCTCCATTGCCTACACTGCAAAGGTATTGGGTTGGCCAAAAAGTTTGTTACTTTTTTTTTCTGTAAAATAAAAAGATACACTTTTCAGTTTTACCAATACCTTTATTGATTTGGATATTTTGAGTATGTTGGCTGTCTCCTGCTATTGGTTTCTAGGAGGTAGAGGCCGGGGGTGCTGCTAAACATCTTCCAATGCATAAAATGACCCCACAGCAAAGGATTATTTGGCCAAAATGTCAATAGTACCAAGAAACTTTGCAAACCACTTTTGAAACGTTTGATCAGTCACAGTACCCTCTCCATACACTGCACAAATCTTTTTTTGTGTTTTTACCTTTCTTAAAATAATAAAGCATGATATGCTGAAAATGTTGTGTATCTTCTTGAATCTTCAATATTAAAATGGTTGCACAAAAATTCACCAATTTTGATGAGTTTTTAAAAAATGCACGCTAATATGATAGTTGTCACAGTGCAGTCTAACAAAATTGTTTCAGATGAAGTTAAAGACAACTAAGTGCCACTGGAACCATCTTATGGAAAAAGCTAAACAAAGTTTTTAGCCAGCCCAATACTTTCTGGCATTATTCTTTACAACCATTTCACTGTTCCCAGAACCTTAGTTGCGATGACCTTCTTGTCCATGTCAGCAGGCGCTGTCGTCATGAGGCTGCCCAGAACACTTCTTTTGCATTGCTGCCCCATGGTGCTGGACTAGGTATTTGGCAGCGCTGAGAGTAGGGGCAACGGTGGGCGGCTGCTGGGTTGTGGTTGTGGTGATGAGGGTGAGTGGGGTCAGCTGCAGCAGCTCTGGCTCCTCCTGGAGTGTGATAACTAACTAGTCAGGCCACAGCTAGGGGCTGCTCAATGCTCGCTGGGCCTGCGCTCCTTTCCTCCTACCATGGAAGTACTAACTTAGAGTAGTCTGTATTGTAGCTCTAATTTATCGTCCACTTCTAGACTGGTTTTTGGTGGATATTTACTGAATGTCTGGTGTATTCAATGAAGTTTATTCCTTCTGATTAGAGCAAATTTGAATGAGTTCTGGCCCTGTCTGAGCTTTGAGAATTGCTTTTTTTATATGTCTTTCTGATTGTTCTTTCATCAGAACCTGTTCTTAGCCCAGCTTTTAAAGACTGGGCTATGCTTTTCCTATTCATTTACAGACTGGAATTCAGCTAAAGATTTAAGGGAACTCAACTTCTTATTTCAGAAGTCATTCTCTATGTAACGACCTCTCTGGAAGTCTTCAGAAAATCTGTTCTTCTGGCTTACCCAAACTAGTATGGTTGTTTCTTCAGTGACCAAGATTGTGGGGCACTTTCTGGGTTCCCTTCCCAGGGATGCAGTTTGGAAATCACATTCAGGCAGAAAGTTTGGAGTATGGTAGGACTCATCCATTTGTGTCATTTTTCTGAAGTCAAGTCTTGTGGAGCCCACTGCCCAATATTTGAAAATAGTTACTACACTTTGTCCATTGTTTTAGCTGTTTACTGTGGGAATGTAATTCTGGATAGTGGTGTCTTTTCTTGGTTATGTTTTCAATGATGTATCTTATTTTTGCTTACTATGCATGAACTACATTGTGTTATCATGTTTATACTGACAGGCTTTGGATCACTTATCTACCCCATGTTTCAGTCTAGCCAGTTCAATTTTATCTGTTTATGATTTAAAAAACATTTTTGTTGACATACAATTTATATAACATAAAATTCATTGTCTTAAGGTGTAGAATATAGTGACTTTTAGTATATTCACAATGTTGGTCAACCATTATCAGTTCCAGAACTTTTCTATCATCCAGAATAAAACCCCATACTGAATAGTGGTTACTTCCAATCCCCTCTTCCCTGCAGCTGCTAGCAACCACTGATCTACTTTTTCTTCTTGTTGGTTAGCCTTTTGTAGACAGTTCATATAGATGGAATCATATAGTATATGGCTTTTTATGTCTTTTTTTAACTTAGCATTTTGTTTTCTAGGTTCATTTATGTTGTAACACATATTAGTAGTTCATTCCTTCTTGTGGCTGAATAGTATTCCATTGTATAGATAGGGTCAGGTTCCCCTGCTATCCAGTAGTAGATTGTGCCCATGAAACCTTTCATAAGCTGAAATGTTGGAAAGCAAAGAAGCAATTACCATTAGCTTATTATATGGATAGTTTTTTGGGCATTCCCAGATCTCCAAAATAACCTCATACATAAAACCTAAAGTAACACTAACATATAGTAAAAGCAGGAGTGATATGATAAATACATAGCCTATATAAAGTAGAAATGGGCCTCCCGGTGCTTACCACAGGCTGTGTTCTTATACTGCCTGTACAGAAAGAGGAGGTAGAGTAAGCTCACCCCATATACACCTCAGCCCAGGCCCTTTGCCTGGTCTGTATTGTGAATGGGGGACATGGAAAAAATAAAAAAGAAATAATAATAATAAAGTAGAAATGTACACTATAGTTTAACCTATTAAAAAGATTGACTTCTACTTAAGTATAAGATATGGCACGGCTGATAGTTGGTTGGAGCGTCCTCCCGATATGCGAAGGTAGTGGGTTCTGTCCCTGGTCAGGGTGCATACAAGAGTCAACAGATCAGTGTTTCTCTCTCTCTCTCTCTCTCTCCCTCCCCCCCACCCTTACCCTCTACCTCCCTCCCTGCTTTCTCTCTGTAAAATCAATTTTACAAAATTAGCCCTGGCTGGTGGGGTTGGGTTGGTTGGAGCGTCATCCTGTGTACTGAGGGCTTGCAGGTTTGATTATGCCTAAGTTGCATATTTGTCCCTGGTCAGGGTGCACATGGGAAGCAACTGATCAGTGTTTCTCTCTTACGTCTCTGTTTCTTTCTCTCTCTCTCTCTCTCTCTCTCTCAAATCAATAAATGTATCCTTGGGCAAGGATTCAAAAAAAGATAATGGAGCACCATGCTTTGTATGCCCATCAATCCACTCAAGCAGTAGACTTTCCATTTTATCCATTACCAGATGCTGACTTAGATCACTTTACTACTAGCAAAAGCAATAGTAACTTCGGCAGCTTTCAAGATTCTTTCTTTGTGTAAGTAATACGAATGGTGAACACAGGCAAATTTAACTCACATACATCGTGTTTATTTTGTTCACCACCTTGAAAGGCTTACGTCCAGTTTTATGCCAAGCATAACACCCTTACGAGTTCTTAAACATTTCTGATATCTTAGGACACATCTTGCTAACAGATGCATAAAATAAATTGAGTTAAAGCACAGATGCTCACACACACAGTTCAAAGCTATGGTGGCTTGATGCTGAGATGCTGAAGGTAGTTCCTGGGGAAGGAGTTTGGAGGAACCAGTCTTGCTGCTTGGCGTGCACTGGTTTTACAGTAGCTCACAGCAAAACAAACACTGAATGCTGTTTTCACTTTTTGCCCTTTTTTGTAAAAGTGAAAATCCTCTTTGGATTTCTTTTGGTTGGGGAGAATAGTTACTAATGTAGCTCTTTTGTAAAATGAAGTAGCATAACTTGAACTTTTTTTCCCCAAATTAACTATGGAACACCTTACGAATTTGCAAGTCATCCTTGTACAGAGGCTATGCTAATCTTCTCTGTATCCTTCCAATTTTAGTATATGTGCTGCCAAAGGGAGCATGCAACTCAAACTTCTGAAAAGCGGTGGGGGGATACCTGTATACCACATTTTGTTTGTCCATTCATGAGTCAGTGGATCTTTGGATTTCTTTTCCCTACTATGAATAATGCGGCTTTGAAAATTTCTGTGCAGATTTTTGTGTATAGACACATTCTTTTTAAAAAAGATTTTATTTATTTATTTTTAGAGAGAGGGTAAGTGTGGGAGAAAGAGGGGGAGAAACATTGATTGGCTGCCTCTCACACTTGCCCTGATCTGGGACTGAACCTGCAGTTCCAGGCATGGGCCCTGACCAGGACTTGAACCTGTAACCTTGCACTTTGCAGGACAACATCCAGCCAACTGCCATGCCAGTCAGGGCAATATGTTCTAGTAATTACCACGTGTATATACTTAAGAGTGGGGTGGTTTGGTAGTTTTGTGATTATTAGTGTTACTAAATTTCTTTTGAGAAGGAGCCTTTGAATTTTCAGCAAAAAGTCAACAAAAGAAAAGTAGGAAAACCAACATAAAACCACTCACTCTGGAATGATAGGAAAATTCTTAACTAGCGTGTTGATTCTCCGGTCTTCTGTTTCTTCATTTGTAATATACATGGATTTAACTAGATGGATTCTGTGACCCTTCCGGCTTACTGATTTTGAATTTAGGATTGGCATGCTTTTTTGGATTTCATATGGAACACTTGAGTTTGAGAACTTACTACATGAGTAATATAGATTGGAAATTATTATGATACACTGTTAGAAGAATGAATCAGAATTGAACACAATTTAATTTGAATTCTTTTTTTAATATAGTTTATTTGATTATGCTATTACAATTGTCCCATTTTCCCCCTTCACTTACCTCCACCCTACACACCCTCTCCCACCCACATCCCCCTCTAATTTGAATTCTTTTGAATGATACGTAGTTAAAATGTTAATTGTTTTAGGTTTAATGGAAGGAATTAGATAAGTAAAGGGTTGAAATCATCATTGCTGTTTCTCTCCATACGTAGTAGCCCATGACTGCCTTCATACATTTATGCATGGTTTGATTTTATGATACTTTCCACTTTTTGGTTAATAATTAATTTATGATTATTTTAATACTAGGAATTTGCAGTCCCTGATTATCGTTCTTCTCATCTTGAAGTCAGTCAAGCATCACAGCTCTTGCAGCAGCAGCAGCAACAGCAGCTCCGCAGACGACCTTCCTTGCTTTCAGAATTTCACCCAGGATCTGACAGGTATTGGGATTTCTTTTATGTTTCTCTCTAGGACTGAACTTATGAAGCGTGTATACTTCACAAGTGTGTTGTTGTCTTTAATTTTTTAATTTTATAATTTTATTAAACAAGCCTTGACTAGGCATTTATAGTTTATATTTTGAACTCATTTATATTTGTTTATCTTTTGGAGTAATTAATAATAGTGAACAGATTTTTAAAACTTGTTCCCAGTGTTCAGAGTTAATGGTGTATTTTGGGAAGTCAGGTAGACGTACTTTTGAATCCTGGTCAGCAGTATGGCCCTGATCACATGATAGAGGGCAGGGCAAAAGTTAGGTTTGTAGTTGTTCATGCAGAAAATGATACAGGAATTCATAAATAATAATACAAGAATAAACTCTGTGTCACATACTCACAGCTGCAAACCTGCTTTTGCCCTACCCTGTGTAAGCTGGTGTTCTTGATGTAGTCCCGTTTCAGAACACTGGTGACCCTTGAACAATGTGGGTTTGAGCTAGGCAGGTCCACTTACACCCAGATTTTTTTTCAGTTGACACAATTCAATTGACCGATGTTCAGTTGACCCACACAGTTGAAGCCTGTTTGTTCGAGGGTCAGCTGGCTGTTGGCACTCTTCATATGTGGGTGGTTGACTTCAGTTATAGTGGCTCTTATATTGTCCTTGGTGTTGTCACCCTTAACCTCTTCATTATTCAAAGGTGAACTGTACAATTAAATAAACCTCTAGTATTGAGCCCAGGCATTCATTTATGTCTAAAGTTTCTCAGATGATTCTCATTTGCAGCTAGGATTGTAAATCACTGATTTAAGGCTCTTCAACCCTTAGTTTTCTAACCTATAAAAATGAGGATAATAATGGCCTGTCCTCAAAGAAGTACAGTAACTACCTTTATTAACTTGCCTTTCAGGTTTTAGCACTTTTATAAAGAACCTGATTTCCTATTTTAAAAATGTTTACTGTTTAGGTTTTAAGGTGATAAAAGGTTTGAAATTATTTGATTATGTTTAAAATATATTTCTTGGTGAAGGTTGTAGAAAGAATTCAGGTCACTCTCCCCTTAATATTTAGCAAATATAAACAAATAGTTTTTTTAAAGGGGGGCTAAAATGCGCCCTTTATAAAGAAGGAAAGGCATGCAGCCACTGCTATAAACCTGGAAAATTGGAATTTAAGAAAGGAATTAGAAGAATCTTGGATCACTTGGCTTCTGCACTCAAAGATACAGTGTTGAAGAAAGAAAGAGGGTCAGTAAAATCCTAGGCTTTCTCATGAATACTCTTTAATTGGAGAAAATGTAAGTGTGGGTGATAGTGGTGGTGGTGAATGGTTTGCTTGGGGATGTCCGTATGCCATCCTGCAGGAATGGCTATCATGGCGTGTTGTTTTCCAAATTGGTGAGCCAGAACTCTCAGGACTGGTTTACCTGTCTGGCTGGTAGAGTGGGCCAAGATTCTTCGCAAAGGCTGTGACAGCCTGAGTCAACGTTTCCCTTACTTTGCCCCATTTCCCCATCCCTCAGGCTGTGAAAAACTTACCTAGAAAGCCTCACCCAGTCCATCTATAGACAGACACATGCTAGGCAAACTGGGGATGAGCAAGGAAAGCCCATGCACACTGTTCCATACCAAAGAGAAAATCTGGATGGGACTGCCCATGTTGTACCTAAGCAGGAGGGCAAGGGATGCCATGAACAGGGCAGACGTACTCCTGGAAAAGATAATTAATAAGCAGTACAGTGTGCCCAAAACAAAGACCTCTGTGTAAGAAGATAAAAAGCAACATGCCACCTGAGTGGCACTGTAGAAGAACTTAAAATTAATGATGAAGCATTTAAAAACCAAAATAGCCAAATTAGGTAAAATGAAAGATTGGACATTCCAGTGCCCCCAAACCCATCACTATAAATTTAACATAAAAAGAGGAGAAACAAGAAATAGGTGTGGCTAAAAGCCAGACCTCTATCATGGAAGAAAGTGGAGATAGAGTGAATGCAGAAGAAAAAGGACAAAGATTAAAGCAATTAGAAAGAAGCTGATAAATATGGAGGACAAATTAAAATCATCCAGCATATTGTGTGAATGTGCATTTCTGAGACGGAGAGCTTGGTAGAGGAAAGAAAATAATATTCGTAATTTAAACATCCTTTTTTCCCCCTCATAAAGATAAGGAAGTACTCTATAGATTGATGGGACATAACCATACCTGTCTCCAGGAAAAATTTACACAGAATGATCAGTATCAAGACAGATCCTGTTAAGTTATTAAAGTTATAAGTAAAATAGGATAAGTAAAATAATCAGGGGGCCAGGAAGCAAAATAAATCCTTGACAGGGGGAGAAAACAGTCTGGCCTCAGACTTCTATAGTGACAGAAGATAGTAGAGCAATAGGTACAAAGTTCTCAGAAAAAGAATCCAAGAATTTTATACTAGACATGTTCAAGAACAAAAGCAACAGGCAGACTTTCTTAGACATGAAAGCACTGACTATCTGAAACTTCTTAAAGAATTTCTAGTTGGTGATGGAATCCAGCTAAACAAAGAATGGGTGCCATAAACTTATTTAAGTAAAAAGTCCAAGTGAGATACTCGGATGATTTATGGTTTCATAACAGAATGTCAATAGTAAATCTTGACAAAGTAAAAATAATATAACTACCTACCCAGAGAGGTACAGTAAGTATTGGGAGAATGTTTAAAGGTATGAATTTGAGAAGTGTGGCTGGAGTGATTTGGTATTTCTGAAAATGGAAGTTAAATGAAATTCTACCTTTTTAATGGTTTTTTAAAATTTTTTTCCTTACTTGTTAGCAGGAATTTCTCTTACAAATTACTTTTCTTGTGGTAAAGGAGCATTTATCTAGTGTATAGTAACAGTCAGTTTCTTCCATTTTAAGCTTTATAACATTTTTTTCCTCTTATATCTGTATAAAGATAAACCAAATATTCTTTTTAAAAACATACTGTATTGATTCTTTTGTTTTATTCATCCATGTATAAAAATAAAGTGAGGTCTGAGAACAGTATTCATGTAATTTTAGCATTGTTTGTATTTGGTGAGATTTGGGGTGATTTGCTGCTTAGTTCTGTTTTGTATTCCTGGTATTTTTTTTGTTAGCAGATGTTCATAAAAAGTCAGTCATTTCTGTGTGAATATCATCCATCATGTTTTTTCGATTTTATTGGAAAAATTAGCCCACATAACTACTCAATATTTGGATATTTCTTTTTATTCATTCATTCATTCATTCAGTTGTTCAAGTACAATTGTCTCCATTTTCTTGGCACCACTTTCCCCTGCCCCACCCACCCAGAGTATCTGATATTTAGATAAAAAGATATCAGACAGTTAAAGTAGTTTCATATATTTTAAAAGATTCACTAAGATGGAGAAAAGTGGTTTTCCCTTGAACAACAGAAGAAGCCAAAAACACAATTGTAAATTTTTAAATTTAAGTGAAATCAATTTGTTTCAGAAAACAGCCTTCCTTAGCTGGAACTAAATGAAATCAATTGATGTAATTCTCAATGCTCTTTGTGGACCACTGTTTTTGAATAGCTGTGGATTTTATGGCATTTCCAGTAAAAGATGGTTATCTTTTCTTTAAAATGAAAATGATAAAGTATAGGTATATTACAGTAAAAAGTTTATTTGATAATTTTAATTTGTTTTAAAGGTATTTAAAGATGGTATTAAGAGATGAAAGTCAGTAAAATGTAGGCACTTTTAAATTTAAAAGTTTATAGCATTTTTATTATGAAAACCTTTTTTTTAAATCTGTTTTTGGATATATATTTTATTTATCCACTCATCTCGTCAATTGATAGATATTTGAGTTGTGTTCACTGTTTGACTTATGCATAATACTGCTATGAACATTTAGGCACAAATTTTTGTGTGGCCGTAAAATTTTCTTTCTCTTGGTAATTTACCTTGGGGTAGAATTGCTGGATTATACAGTAAACATTAACCTGTAAGATTTCTTTGTTTAGCATTTGAGAAACTACCAAACTGTTTCCAAAGTGGCCGCACCATTCTACAGTATTAGTTTTTACCACTAAACCACCAATGCCTGGCCACTGGGTATTAGTTATAGCAAATATGTTACTATATCTTTGCCGTGTATAATGTGCACCCACGTTTTTCTGCACATTATATGTGGGATTATTATACCCATGGCATGTAATCATTATACTTATATATAATGCACATCCTTATTTTTCCCTCAAAAACTTGGGCCAAAAAGTGTGCATTGTACATGGCAGAATAGGTAATTTAGAATGCAAATTTCATGCTTAGCTCCATCAGGACTCCCAATATATAATTGTGATTGTTTTCACAAAGATTTTTGTACCTCATTTAAATTTAAAAAATTTTAAATATTAAATTATGTATTTACTTACTAATATGTCAGTGGTTTTGTTCTAAAAAGGGTTAGCAAGATGGAACGGGGAAAATCTGATTTGTTATGGAAGGAGAGCTTTCCATACTAAATTTTTGTTGTTGTTGTTTTTAATTGTCCTGTGTTCTAGCTGCCTTAGGTCTCCAGCACTGGGTATATTTCACCTTCTGGCTTGGTAAATCTCACAGGCAGAATCACTGGAGATAAAAATGTCATATTTGGAAGTTAGCTTTTGTAAGTTGTGTCCAGAGCAAGGATACCTATTTGAGGGGCCACCTGAGAGCTGAAATGCAGCTTGGGCTGTTAGCCAGCCCACGTATACCAGAAGGTTGCATGTTCTTAGAGAAATTTCACACAAGACCTCCATGCTGGCCATCAGTGAGTGGCCCTGGTTCTCAGTGCTATGTTGAGGGGTTTGGCCTTTACCCCAATGCTGGATGATTGCTTTTGATATATTACCTTTGGGGGTTTTGTGGAGGTGAACTTGAGGGTGTAGAGACTAGAGGCAATAGAGAACACATAAGGGATCTGTAAGAGAAAGAGAGCATATAGGCATATGATAGAGTGATATAATTGAAATGGAGATGAGATAGACAAGTAAATTAAGAGGTAAGGCTTCCAAGACCTGGCAGTTGGCAAAGTGAGGGGAGAAGCCTGGATGAATTCTAGGTTTCTAAGTTGTGGGTGTTGTTGGTTCCAACAACTGTGATAGAGAGTAAGGCTAGAGCAACAATGTAGTAAGGTACCTTGAGTTGGTGTGAATCAAGTTTGGGGTACCTATGAAACATCCAGGTGGAGGTGTATCTAGCATGCTTGGGGAGGGGCTGGATTGAAGATAAAGATTGGTATATGTGATTGAGGAAGTATGAAAACTGAGAAGAGCAATAGTTTACAGATGAATCTGTAAGATTTCTAACATCTGAAGACACCGATACCAAAGTGTCTGAAGGAGAGAGAAAGGACAATCATTAAAACAGTGACCTTCAAACTTGTTACTTACATATCCTACAAAAGAATTTTGAAAAGCGCTGTTCTGCCTTGTAATTTTAAATTGACATAAAACATTCTTTAGAGTAAGTTTAAAAGATGAATATAATTTCTCATATTGAAAATATTGACATTTTGAAACAAAACTGCTGCAGCATGCTTTTAAAACTATCCCATGGAATCTAAATACCATAGTAATTTGATACCATGATCTCCTTAAAACAACACTCTATTTGAACAAACTGATCTTTAATAGAGCCTCTTTTTTGTGCATTTTTCCCCCTTGGAACTCATTCATTCTTCACACATTAAAATTTATTCTAATGTGATATGTTCTTATTATAGAAAGTCTTACATTGATCAACCTATCACATTTCTGTCCAAATATAAGAGTATCTATCTGTAAGGTGCTCTATTTTAAAAAAAAGTCTAGATTTAGATATAATCATTATGCTATAGTTTTTTTTAACATTTTAACTTTATTTTCAGTTACAGTTTACATTCAGTATCATTTTGTATTAGATTTAGGTATACAGCATGGTGGTTAGATAATCATGTACTTTACAAAGTGGCCCCCTTGATATTTCAAGTACATATCTGGCACTGTACATAGTTATTACAATATTATTGACTGTATTCCTTATGCTGTACTCTTACATTCCCAGAACGGTTTTATAACTACCAATTTGTAGTTGTTAATCCCTGTTTTTACTCAGCCCCTCCTTGCTCCCCCATTCTGGCAACCATCAATTTGTTCTCTGTATCTATATGTCTGTTTATATTTTGTTTGTTCATTCACTTTGCTCTTTAGATTCCATGTATAAGTGAAACCATATAGTATTTGTCTTTTTCTGTTGGACTTATTTCAATTAACATAGTACCCTCTAGGTCCGTCCATGCTGTCACAAGAGGTAAGATTGCCTTCTTGTTTCTGGTTGAATAAAATTCTGTTGTCTGTGTCTACCATAACCTTTTTATCAACTGATCTGTTAGTGGAAATTTAGGTTGCTTTCTTACCTTAGCTATTATAAAATATGCTACAGTAAACATTGGGGTGTATATGGTTTTATGAATTAGTTTTGGATTTCTTTGGGATTTGGGAGTTATGTACCATTTTAATCGTTTGAGGAACTTTCATACTACTTTCCATAGTGTCTGCTCCATTTTGCATTCCCATCGGCAGTGAAGGAGGGTTCCCTTTTTTCCACATGCTTGTCAACCCTTGTTTGTTGATGATAGCCATTCTGACAGGTGCGAGATGATTTGCATTTCTCTGAAGATTAGTGTTCATGCTTTGCATATCTATTCAGGTCCTCTGTCCATTTTTTAATTGGACTGTTTGTTTTTTGGGGTTGTGTGAGTTCTCTATAAATTTTGGATATTAACTGCTGATGTATCTGATGTCATCATCAGCAAATATCTTCCATTAATAGGTTGTCTTTTCATTTTGTTGATGGTTTCCTTTGATTTGCAAATTTTTTGCTTTGTAATCACATTTGATTTTTTTCCTTCTTGCTTGAGGAGATAAATCAGAAAAAATACTGCAAAGAGAAATGTCAGAGATTTTACTGCTTATGCTTTCTTCTAGGAGTTTTGTGGTTTGAGTTTCACACTTTAGTCTTTAATTCATTTTGAGTTCATTCTTGTATATGGTGTAAGAAAGTGGTATAGGTTCATTTTTTATTGCATGTATCTGTTCAGTTTTCCCAACACCATTTGTAGAATAGACTGTCTTTATCCCATTGTGTGTTTTTGCTTCCTTGTCATAGACTGATTGACCAGATAGGTATGAGTTCATTTCTGGGCTCACTATTCTGTCCTGTTGATCTATGTGTCTCTCTCTTTTTAAAATAATTTTATTGATTATGCTATTACAGGTGTCCCATTCCCCCCCATTACCCTCTGCCTTGCACACCCCCTCCCACCCAACCCTCATACCCTTTAATTCAAGTCCATGGGTCATACATATAAGTTGTTTTGCTTCTACTTCTCCAACACTATTCTCAACCTCCCCCTGTCCATTTTCTACCTACCACCCATGCTACGCATTCTCTGTACCTTTTCCTCCCCTCTCCTATTCCCACTCCCTTCCTAATAACCCTCCATGTGATCTCCATTTCTGTGACTCTGTCCCTGTTCTAGTTGTTTGCTTAGTTTGATTTTGTTTTTGCTTAGTTTGTTTTAATAATTGTGAGTTTGCTGTCACTTTACTGTTCATATTTTTTATCTTCTTTTTCTCAGATAAATCCCTTTAACATTTCATATAATGAGGGCTTGGTGATGATGAACTCCTTGAACTTGACTTTATCTGAGAAGCACTTTATCTGTCCTTCTGTTCTAAATGAAAGCTTTGCTGGTTAGAGCAGTCTTGGATGTAGGTCCTTGCCTTTCATGACCTGGAATACTTCTTTCCAGCCCCTTCTTGCCTGTAAGGTCTCTTTTGAGAAATCAGCAGACAGTCTGATGGGAACTCCTTTGTAGGTGACTGTCTCCTTATCTCTTGCTGCTTCTAGGATTCTGTCCTTCATTTTAATCTTGGGTAATGTAA
>PVKM010036957.1:0-14610 GCA_004027735.1 Carollia perspicillata | reverse complement strand
TAGTGCCGGTGCCGGGGAGCCAATCAGCAGGAGGCAGGACTCCCGAGGCTCCCGCAGGACGCGGAACCGAGCAGCCCCGACCCTGAAAGAAGCTGAGTTTGTAGCCGCGTGTCTTTCCTCAGAGAAAGGGCCCAGTCCCGATGTGGGTCTGCTGCTGGGAGAAAGGGGGACCGGCACTGCCAGGCCCGTCGGGGGAACCGGAACGCAGGGGCCGCACTCCGGTGCACAGGGCTCGGGGCACCGGGCTCCGGCACGGACCCTGCAGGCAGATGCAGACTCAGCACAGCGCGTCAGCGAATGGAGGCTAATGGCATATAAGACGTGTCATGCAGCCACGCCAAGTCAGGGTCCCCCCAGGAAGAGTTTAACATTCAAACAGCGCTCGGTTTGGTTCCCCACGTTTACACAAATTTACACACGTCATCTCCGTCGGTCAGAAAAAGCAGTCACTAAACTGCAACATCTACACCTGGTTTTAGAAAGAAGACTCTTAGCAAACTATTTTTTAAGTATATTTTATGGACTGTGCTATTACAGTTCTCCCAATGTTTTCTCCCCTCCACCCTGCACCCTACCTCCCACCAGCATCCCCCCCTTAGCTCATGTCCATGGGTCATGCATGTAAGTTCTTTGGCTTCTCCATTTCCTATACTATTCTTAACCTCCCCCTGTCTGTTTTTTACCTACCATTTATGCTTCTTATTCCCTGTACCTTTTCCCCTCTCTCTCTCCTCTCCCCTTCTCCACTGATAACCCTCCATGTGATCTCCATTTCTGTGGTTCTGTTTCTGCTCTAGGTGTTTGCTTAGTTGTTTTGTTTTTTTTAGATTCAGTTGTTGATAGTTGTGAGTTTGCTGTCATTTTACTGGTCATAGTTTTTGACCTTCTGTTCCTTAGATAAGTCCCTTCAACATTTCACATGATAAGGGCTGACTCTTAGCAAACTGTTACCAGAAGGAAACTTCCTTGCCCCGATCAAAGGCGTCTGAGACAAGAACCAGGGCTGACCCCGCCCGGCACAGCGAGTCGGCAGGCTGGGGTGCTCCCTGGGCCCAGGCCTCGGCAGGGCGAGTCCTCACACTGCCTGTGCTCAGAACTGTGGCAGTGCACACTCCAGCCAACTCGGCGAGGCTGGAGAGGAAGACGTGGAAACGTCTTCTCTTGCAGATAATGTGACCTTGAATGGAGGACATCCACCCTGGCTGCTGTGGCTCAGTGGGTTGAGCGCTGGCCTGCGAGCCGAGAGGTTGCTGGTTCAATTCCCAGTCAGGGCGCAGGGTTGCAGGCTGGGGCCTCCTCAGGGGGCGGGCAGGAGGTGGCCCATCGATGTTTCTCTGCCACTCTCCCTCCCTTCTCCTGTCTCTGAAAGTTGATAAACTCTTCAAAACAGAAAGAAAGAAAACCCTACGCTGTCTACACAAGAGTGTGCTAATGCTACAAGTGACTTTAGTAAGCTCACAGGGTATAAGAACACGCAAACGTTAATTTTAATTTTATGTACCTATATGTACCTTTATGTACCTATAATTTTATGTACCACAAATGATCAGGCATTAAATATTTACAAACAATATCATATGACAGCATAAAAATGAAACCTGACAAAAACGTGAAAACGTGTACCCTGAGAACCACAAAATAATAATAATGCTTGTTTATCACCCGGTTTCTAGAGTGGGGAGGGAGGGAGAGGGAGGGAGTGAAACATCGGTGTGCATGAGACTTCGACTGGTTGCCTCTCGCACGCGCCCCGACCTGGGGCTGAACCTAGAGCCCAGGCATGTGCCCTGACCAGGATTCGAACCGGCGACCTTTCACTTTGCAGGATGACCCCCCAACCCACTGAGCCACACCGGTCAGGGCACACAAGACATTGTTGAGGAAAACTAAGAGACCTAAGTAAACAGAAAGCCGTAGCAGGTTCACGGGTCACATGGCTTAACATTATCAAGGTGTCACTCCTCCCTTAACTCCCTGCAACCCTTCCCCAGATAACTGTGGGCTTTCCCCAGAAGCCCACACGGCCACTGTGGGATTGCTGGACACCTGACAGCGGCCAACACAACTTTGAGAAGGGAAAACCGAGTCCAACACTACCTGATTTTAAGATTTATTATAAAACCAGGGACCACAAGAGTGTGATTTTGGCGGAAAATCAGACACACAGACCAATGGAACATAGCAGAGCACCCAGAGCCAGACCCCCACAGAGACAGAAAACAGATCTTCGGCGAAGACGCAAGGCCGGTCAGCGAGGAAGTCTGGTCTCGAACCGACGGCGCTGGGACCGCTGGGTGCCCGCACCGCCTGCAGCAGCCCACTCGAGGTGAGTCGTGGACACACAGGTGACACTGCTGAACTTCTGGGAGAAAACATAGGAAAACACTTTTGCAACTTTAGGGTTAGCAAAGATTTCTTGCCTACGACAATGAAAGCAAATCCATAAACGAATAACTCAACACACTGGGCTTCTGCTCTCCGCAACACGACTACGGAGATGAAAACAAGCCACGGACAGGGAGGAACTGCTTGCAAATCGTCTGTCCGACAAAGGTCTTGTAAGCCTCATAAAAAACCAACCACCCAATCAAAAATGGGCATGTTTGAACTGACATTTCTCTAAAAAAAAAACAACAACACAAAAACGAGGATGGTAAACAAGTGCGTGAAAAGATGACAGGCTTTGTTGGTGAATCAGAGAAACGCAAATTCTGAGTGTAACAGAAACTGCCACTTGCCTGTGCGGACGGAGGACTCGGAAGCTGGGTGTCCGCACTGCGGGGGCTGTGCAACGTGCCGCTACTTCGGAAACCCAAGTGGCCCGCTGCACCCCCCAGCCACCTCTGCTCTGCAGTCTGCCCCAGAGAGGGGAACGCACGCGTCCCCACGCAGATATCCGGTGGCAACGCCCCAGCCAGGTGGACACGCAGTGTGGCCCATCTGCTCCATGGTGTGAAGAACACGCAGACGTGTGACAGCCGAGCAAGATGAACCAGACGCAGGGAGTCCGCGCCACGTGTGTCCATTTCCGGAACCTCCTGGAAGCGCAGACTGAAGGAGGACCTTCCGGAGGTGGAGGGAGGGAGGGCATGGCTGCTGTTTTCCCTGGGGCCCTGGGGTGTCTCCCACCAAAGAACACGGTGAGGTGTGAGGGGCGCCTCACCCCTCCACGCTGATTCTGAAGGTGTGAGCCTCCGCAGAAGCTTCTGGGGCTCTGACTGCGTCCCCACACATGCCCAGGAGCAGAGTGTGAACACGCCTCTGATGCGGAAGCTGGCACGTCTCAAGCTGACCCTGGTGGAGGTGGCCCTGGACACGCTGCAGCTGGTGAGGGAGCAGCCCCTGAAGCAGCAGCTGGGGCAGGGCTCCCTGGACAAGCTGCTGGCCGACTACCTGCACAGCTCCAGAGACTGCACCTCCACGGGCCTGGTAACCGACCCCACGCTGCCTGGGCACGGCCTGGGGGCTCTGCTGGCCAGGGGTAGCCTGGGGGCTGGGTTCACATGCATGCCCCCAAGATCTCTGCCCCCGGAACCCCCACTGGCCCCCCCAGCTTGGGGGTCTCTAGGCCTTGCAGAGGAAGGGCCGCCTCTGACTGGCTGATGAAACCAGGTCCCCTCGGGACAGCTCCAAGCCCTTGAAGCTCCCCCTCCTGTCCCCCGATGATGCTCTGACAACCATGTCGGCGCGTGCAAGAGCCCATGATGTGAATTGCGTTTTGTTTAAAAAATAAGTTGAATTTGCAAAACGCTGTTCCAAAGGACACATTGTACCATTTTAGACATTTTTAGGTGTCCTGCATCACGAATCAAGTTGATTGGACAGGACTATGAGTGGATCAGACAGCCCTAACACGGAGCTGTGTGAGAGCTCGGGGGCGTCACTGAGCCCTGAGCTGAGGTCCTGCATGCAATTGTCAGCGGCCCTCCCGCAGCCTAAGCCCTGGAGGCTGTCCCTAACCTGGAGGGGCGCTCCTCAGATGGGCCTCCTGTCCCCACTCCCAGGGACAGTGGGTCAAGGGGCACTAGAGGGAGAGGCAGGGCCTGCTGTGTCTTGGGTGGGGTGAGCCCCTGACACTGTCTGCCTTGCAGAAGTGGCGCATGCTGCAACGCACCCTGGCCCACATGGTGCTGGCCCAGCTGGGGAGCCTGCAGCCACTGAGCACCGGCTGTGTGGAGATCCGTGCACGGCTGCTGGGCCTGGCGGGGAGGGCCCTGCACCTGCTGGCTCTGGGGACAGACCCAGTGCCCCCCACCTCCTACTGGCAGGAGGGCCCCCTGGTAGGTGCCCTTGCTGCTCACTGAGCTGCCGCCTGTGCTTTGGCAGCAACAACAAGGCATTCCTCACGCACCTGGTCTCGGAACCAGCTTGCAAGTTGGCTGCAGCCTGTCCGCAGTTAGGGAAGGTGGTGTGGCCGCAGCAGGGGAGAAAATGCAAGAGCAGTCTTGCCAGATCTCTGGGGGCAGAAGACAGACGGAGAGAGGGGACTGTGGCAGGTCCAGGTGGACAGAGGCCCCTCCCTGCTGTCCGAGTCGGGGCCTTGCCCGTGAAGTGGCACCAACATCACCCTCCTGAGAGGGGCTGTCCGGGAAACGTGTGCTCAATCCCAGGTGGCCAGGCCCAGCTCTTTCCCAGCCCGGCTTTCTCCTGCCCCTCCCTGCCGTGACCCCACAGACCAGGGCTCCCACCTGAGCCCCTAGTCCCCATGGCAGGTGGGCGCCTGGCTCACTCAGCTCAGGCTGCCCAGACTGCTCAGAGCTGAGGCTGGGTGGGGGTGGGGGTGCTGAGTCTGCAGTACTGATGTGGGCACAGAACGCCGGAGAGAAACAAACCCCTTAGCCCCTGCTAGCACTCCTAGCAGCTCCCCTTCAGCTGTACTTGCCGGCCACGCCCTCGGGCGGCAGGCTTCTGTACAGATGCCCAATCGGCATGCAATGCTGGGCGGGACGCTCTCCCCCGCCAGTGCCACTGACAGGTGGTGTGTCCCCTAGGTGGGCGCAGAGACGAGCAGCCTCAGGTGTGTGCAGATCTTCCCGGAGAATGAGGATGGGCGGCGGCAGCGCGGCAGCAGCCAGCGGGCGCGCAGGAAGGTCCCGGGCGAGCAGGAGCGCCGGAAAGGCTCTGATCTGAAGGTACCGCTGCGCCCTCCCGCACCACCACCCGTCAGCGCCCCGCTCCACCCTGGAGCCGGCCTGAGCCCGCGCCTACCGCCCCCAGAGGAGGAAGGCGCTGGCCCGGCGGTACCTGGCCCAGGCATCGGAGGTGCTGCTGCAGAGCTTGCAGGTCGCCCTAGGCAACGGGCTCCTGGAGGTGGCAGCAGCCGCCAGCCTGCAGACGGTGGAGTGTGTCGGCGTGCTGGACCCTGAGGCCGCCTGCCAGTTCCTGGCGCTGTCCCAGGTGCGGCTGTGTACGGCGGGCTTCCGCAGAAGGCGGGGGCCCTCGAGGAAGGCGGGGCATCCTCCGGGCCGTGAGCCCAGGCCCCGCTCAACCATGCCCCGGTGGTCTCTCTCGCGCCCGTTTCAGAGCTGCTCCACCTCGGAGACGATGCGGAGCGTGCTGCTCATTGCCATGGCCGACACCAGCAGCTCGCAGCCGGCAGCCCTGCTGCAGCTCCAGCGCGGGCTGAAGCTCCAGGAGCACATCTCCGCCCGACTGCTCGCTGGCGTGGAGCAGCGGCTGGCCGCAGTATCCAAGGTGAGCGGCTGGGGAGCCCTCCAAACCCGCCCAGCGCCGCAATCTCGAAGCTCAAAGCTCGTCTGACAAGAAAGCGGAAGCCTTGCTGCCGAGCAGTCAGCTCACCGGCGGTGGTGGGCGCTCAGGGAGTGCGGGTGGTGGAACGCCCTGGGTTCCTCAGACACGTCGGTGCTCTGGGCTGTGGGGTTGACCCCCAGCCCCTGGAGGCCACGAGCCTAGGGAGAGGGGCAGGCCGGTGTGTGCACACAAGGCTGTGCATGGTGGCGTGGAGACACGGGCCGTGGTGCCGCTTTGGGTCCCGCGTGGGTACGCTGGCCGCAACTCTCCGCCCTGGGAGTCTGCGCGCTCTGCTGCCCCCGTGTGGCGGCCGCGAGTCCTGCAGGCTCCGCCCTGCGGCCCCTGGGGCCCGCCGGTTGCCCTTCGCAGTTCGCTGTTCGCCCTTCGCCCTTCGAGCATCCATAGATCCCCGTTTGTCATCCAGGCTTGGCAGAATCTCCAGGTCACAGAACAACACTTTAACCTGTTGAATGAGGTTCCTCCCGCTTTTCGGATCCTCTTTCTGCACCACTCACCTGACAGGTGAGTCTTGCCTGCCAGTGCACCCGCTCCCCCCACAGCAGGGTGGGTGGTGTCCACGTGCCTCCTCCTGTCCGCAGGGGCCCTGGATGTCTGGGCAGAAGGTCGCCAGCCCTGTGGGGCAGACCCGTCCGCTCATCTGGAGAAGAGGCGGCTAGCACAGACCCCCAGACAGTTGGCTGTGCTGGGCGGTGTTGGGCAGGCGGTCTGTGCATAGGCCCGGTTTAACTCCGGCTTGACCTGGCCACAGCACGGTGGGGCGGAGGCTCCTGTTGGGAGTGTATGGGGTCCATAGCATCTGCATCTTTGGGGCCACCCTGGGGCCCCAGGAGCAGGACTGTGGCCCCACCCTGACCCCTGTCCACAGGACCCACCTGTACGGCGCTGCCTATGAGACACCCAGGCACATCCCCGCGGCCAAAGGGAAGGCGTTCCAAGTGGGGGGTGAGTTCCAGCAGCAGGGTCTTTATCCGGCAGCATCCTGGGTGCAGGGTACACCCATGACCTAGAGACACAAGCCCCTCCCCAAAGTCTGGTTTGGGACTGCTCAGAGCAGGCGAGCCCTGGCCCCCGGCATGGTGGCAGCTGTGCCGAGCTCCAGCCACAGCCACACCTGAGCACCGTCACCATGGCTACTCTGGAGTGGTGGCACGGGCGAGGGAACCCTCTGTCCTTCAGTGGACACCCTGCTTCCCTGTCGCGCCCAGGCCCCTAATTCTGCCTGTGTTTCGCTCGGTGCCGCCGAAGGCTCTGGGACTCCAGAACTGCTGCCTCCTCAGGACCTTCAGCTGTTTGCACCTGAAACTCATCCTCAGTGACCTTGGGTTCTGTCCACCGCCAGGACCAGGGCCTGGGGGCAGCCCCCACCCCCACCCCCACTGGTCCCAGAGGACTCACGGTGGCTGCAGCCTCGGCCCACTTCAAATGCCAAGTTTCTGTTTTCCCTTCTTTGCCCAGCCACTCAGGACCCCTGCTCTCCTGGCCCACCCTCCCGCCTGATGGGGCTGGTCCCCCCACCCTGGGCCTGGCCAGGCTCCCAGGCTGTTCACAGGGTCAGCCTCCCCGGGCAGGCAGGCCTGGTGGGGAAGCCCTGTGCCTGCAGTCTACTTGTGAATCCCAAGGGTTCACGTGCCAGGGTGCGTCCATGAGGCCACGCCTGAGACAGTGGTGGTGTCCCGCTCCACAGGCTTCTGCAAGGTGGCCCGAGTGGCCGTGAGCCCGGAGGCCTTCTCTGGCCTACTGGCCAGTGCCCAGCAGTTCCGGGAGCAGACCCAGGCGGAAGTGAGCAGTGAGGCCATGGCCCTGAAACCCGGCTTGGTGAGGCTCCAGGCCCGCAGCCCCGCTGCTAGGAAGGCAGGGTGGGGAAAGCTGGGTGGGGGCTCCCTGTGGCAGGTGAGGGGTGCCAGCCCTCAGGACCCCAGGCCCTGCCGGACACCCAGGCCGGCCTCCCTGCTGGACAAGGCAGGCAGGTGCGCTGCTGAGCCGGGCCCTGGACGCCAGGCTGGTTCCGGGAGCAGCCTTTCCCGGCGGGATTTCCACGCAGTGGGGTTCCCGGCACCCCCTGATCATGGGCTCTCTGGGTCGGACAGGAAGCAGGAGGCGTGCACCCCGAGATGCAGGGGCGCCTTCCCCCAAGACTCGGTGACGTGCTGGCGGCCACTGAGGAGTATCTGCGCCCGCTGCTCCCGCTGCTGCGTGGCTCTGAGGCCAGGTCCATGCGCTGGGCTCTGTATGCCCCGGGGAGCCCAGGATGGGTGGGGGACGACGGGAGGGGGACTGGAGGGAGGCCCCAGCTGTCACCCTCTGTCCTCGCCCTAGTGGGAGCGCACACAGCCTGTCGGTGCACATGCGCTCCAGGAGGTGCTGCCATTGGGAAGTCCTGCTTCTCCCTCAAGTCTTTCTGAACCCACCCCACCCCCACCCCTCGCTCTCAGGCCTCTCTGGTGGGCTGTGGGGGCGGGGGGCAGCAGGGGGATGGGCTGGCCCTTTGATGTATTTCTGGAAGCAAAGCAGGCAGAGGGGTTGGGCCTGGGACCTCCTAGACTGGTTGGTCAGTCAGTGAGGGTCTTGAGCCCACTTCCCCACGCCCTTGCCTGAGGCTGGTCTCCGAGGGGAGCGGAGGGACGGGTCCGCGGCGCTCGCTACCTAATGAGACCTGGTCCAAAGCGATGCGCTTGAGGTTCCTGGTGTGTGTGATTTTCATGTACTTTTAAAACCCAAGTGTGTGCCTTTGACATTCAGAATACAGATTCCCGTGGCCACCACAGATCTGGGGAAACCAAAGGGCAAAGACAAGGATCGGAAGCTGTCCCTGTCGCCCCAGGGTGAGTGGGCGCCGAGGGGAGGCACCTGGGCCCGAGCCGTGAGATCTCGGGAGCCTCCTGGTCCTTGATAGAGGAGAAGCTGAGGCGGGACTCACCCCGACCCCTGATTGACAAGGGGCGTCAGGAACAGGCTCTGGGGACTAGGGGCCGACCTCCCTCCGAGCTTCTCTGGGGCACCGAGTGCCACTGGGGCCTGGGAAGGTCCCAGAAAGGAGTGTCCCCGACACCCCCAGTCACAGAGCACATGCAGAGGTCAGCTCCAGGGCAGCCCAGTGCCTGGTGGCCATGGGTGCTCTGAGGGCAGCGCCCTGGCTGTCACAGACAGGACGCGCGGCATGAGGGATGGGCAGTGGCCTGATCCCTCCCCTGGGTCCTGACTTCACAAATGGCTCTCTTTAAAGGCATTTCATTCATCTGCCTTTCTCCCCAGCAAAGGCTTGGTTAGCAGAGGGGAACGCTCTGCTCTGTCAGAACGCAGTTGCTCTGTCAGAGATCTCTGACTCCTGGAAGTGCCGGGTGGAGCCCTGCTCCGGGGGCTGAGTGCTCGGAGCTGAGGCCCTGGGTGCCCACAGGGGCCCATGCACCAGGCAGAGGGTGGTGGCCCCGGAAGACAAGTCACGCTTCCCACGCCTGTGTAGAGGGTCTGCCCTGAAAATTCCTGGGACCCAGACAGGCACAGCTGTGCATGGGGCCGGGAGTGCCGAGGTCGCCTGGGTCCCCGCCATGTGGTGCATGCTGGGAGGAGCGGGTGTCCCCTAACAGGAAGCAGGGGTCCCTGATGGGCCTTCCAAGGATACCTGGTCACCTGGAGAAGCCCTTCCTCTGAAAGGTCCTCCCAGGGCTGTTCCCAGAGGCCGTGACCTCTCCGTGGCCCCCTTGGGGAAGAGGAGCTTGTGTGAATGGTGGACATCGGAGAGGCAGCTCCCTGGTTGGAAGGAGCCATGTCCCTCCAGGGCCTGCCTCTGGGAGGGGCCGCCCGTGTACCCACGTTGGGGCTGCCTCAGAGCCCTGCGGGACCCAGTCCTGGGACTGGGCCAGGTGACACCCCCGAACCAGCGTCTTCCGTCCCTGTAGCCTGGCATGTCCTGGGGCCAGACCGCCAATGGTGCGTGGCAGCAGGGTGGGCCGAGCCGAGGTGTCCGCCCCTGGCCCGCAGCTGCCGCTCTCCTGCCCACAGCTGCCGCTCTCCTGCCCACAGCCCAGCCCGAGGCTGCAGACAGCGTGGTCCTCCTCGTGGACAGGCCCCTCCTGGAGCTGCCCCTGGAGGGCCTGCCAGTGTTCAGGGAGGGCCCAGGCTTCTCTGTGTCTCGGGACTTCTCCCTCCAGATGCTGTGCAACCGTCTGCACCGGGACGAGGCAGGTGAGAGCAGCCTCCGCGGCTGACGGCGTGCCCTGAAATGGGACTGCTTGTGTCTGTTCTGTGAGACCGGGACCGAGGTCAGAGTGGTGACAAGGACGGTGCTGGCAGAGCAGGGTATGTGTCCAGTGCTCTGCCAGGAGCGTTCTGGCCTCACAAACCTGTGTCGCCAGGGCCAGGGTGGCTCCGCGGCTGGGGCTGGGTGTGCAGCCAGGTGGCCTATGGGGATTCTCCATGCTGGGCACAGTGCAGGTGTCCGCATGAACACTGCACCTCGGTATGTGTTGAGCCAAAGTAAATTTACCCTTCCAACTGAAACGGGAAAACCCGGGCAAGATACGTGAAATAATAGTTTTCAGAGGTTGGGGACCAGGCAGTGGGGACCGCGATCCCTGGGGGAGGGGCCCGCAAAGCCTCATGATCCCCCAGGTGAGGGCCTCAGGATCCACAGTGGTGAGTGTCTGCAGAGGGTCCCCCGCATCTTCAGCTGGGAGCTGGTCTGTACAGGGTGCGAGGAAACCCCCACAGCCAAGGACAGAACTGCCCAGGGCAGCGGACACAGGCCTGGCTGCACAGTCAGGGCTCCGGCGGGAGGGGAGAGTGTTAGAACCCACGAGTCTCAGGTGCGGTGGCCGGAGGCACGTCCCATAGACCGGGCTGCAGGGGACCTGCCTGTCCCTAGGCGACTGAGCTGCGTCCCAAAGAACACTCGGGAGCACACACAGGAGTAACAGCCCCAGCTCCTGACAGGGCAAAATTCACACCAGCGGCATTCCCCGAGAAGTGGGAAGAAAAAGTGGAGAAAAAATGGAGAACTGTGACCCCCGGAGTGGCCCCGGCCAGCAGCCCGGGCGGGGCAGCAGGGGTGGCAGCAGCCAGTGCCCCACCGACCCAGCAGACGGACCAGACCTGAACACGAGAGACAGAGAGGACTGCCCCGGGGACCGCGCAGTCCGCTGAGAACCCGTGGTGGCTGGGTCCTCGGTGGGCGACTTGGGTTTTGACCGGAAAGATGGCGGCGCCTCTAGAACACTGGCGGCAGCGACAGGACTTCCCGGCAGAAACGGCGCAGCAGGCACTGCTGCAGGCCTGTCGCTCTGGGTATCTCCGCCGCGGTGGCGGAGTGAGGGCCTTCTCAGAGAGGGAAGTCCGCCCAGGGGCCGGGCTGCAAGGGCGTTTGCTCCGCAGGCAGAAAGACTGGCGCAAGGGAGCCACAGGCAGGGAGGGCAGGCAGACGTTTAAAACGGTCGTTTTTAGAAATCTCCTTAGAAGACTCACAGTGTAGGGCAGAAAAATAGCAGTGTGGTGTGGGGTTTATAGCACTGGTGGACAGAACCGGCAAGTGGTGGGACCGGTCGGGGACCGAGGGCTCAGGAGTCACCAGACTGCACGCCCTGGTGCCGCACCCCTGAGGGCACGGACTGAGGCCTCCGTGGAGCAGAGCTGCAGTGGACACTGCAGAAGGTGACGAGAGTCATGGAAAGGACTCTGTCAATCTGGCAAAGGCAGGAACAGAGGGCAAGGGGACCAAGGTCGGATGGATACACGGCACGAACGGCAGATTTCAACCCCACCAAGTTCTGTCTGCCGGGGGACCCCCAGTCGCCGGCGGAGACCTGTTTGAACCAGGGGACAGTGATGGGGTTCGGTCAAGGGCAGAAAAGACGGGCCACGCGTCCGGTCCCCCGCAGGGCTGCCTCTGTGCGTGTCCCCAGCTAAGGGTCTCCTGCCTGAAATGTCGACGTTAGGAAAGGACTCAGCTGGCAGGGTTGTCAGCAAGCATCAGATTTAAGGAGTTAGAGCAGAAAGTCCCCGAGCATGCGGGGACGGGCTACCATTAGGGCCTGAGCCATCACAAAAGGGACAACAGGGACAAAAATGGTTGTTTGAAAGAACAGATGGGACGAGGTGGCGAGCTGCACCTCAGTGCCTCCGACACGGGGGACAGACGGTACCTCGTGGGGGCCCAGCAGCGGGGGGCAGCCGGGGGCAGCCAGGGGCCCACGGGGCGGCCCTGGCACCAGCACCCTGGTGGCTGCCCAGCACAGGGCATGCAGGGTTGCTGGACGGGCCTGGGAGCCTCTGGCGCCTCCCTGCCTGAGAGCCCTGCCATCTGAGACGCTCCAGTCCTCGTCCTCGTTTTTTGGCTTCAAGGAATGCAAAACGACCGGCCCTCCCCACTCCTGGCTCCTCACTGAGGCGAAGTCCTCTGAACGGCAGACCCACCCTCTCAGAGGGAGCGGCGGGTGCGCCACGGCGCCCTGTGCCCACCACTCTCCTTCTTTGGTGGCACCTCTTCTTTCATTGTCTCCGACAGACACCGCTGGGACAAAGGACGCCAAAGGCAGAGAGTTGAAGAAGCGAGGCCCGGCAAAGAAGGGCCAGAAGGTGGGTAGGGGTGGCCCCGCCAACCTGGGCTGAGGGTCTGGGGCCCCGGGAAGGAGGCCCCTGACCGTCCGTTGTCTGTTGCGGCAGGGCGTTGCGCCCCGGATCATCCCCTCCAGCTGCATCACTGTGGACTCGGATAATTTCAAGTGTATCCTTTGCTGGCCCCGCCCACCACCCTGACCTAGGCTGGAGGTGCTGGTCTCCTTAACCCAGGCCCAGTCATTGTGGACCCCTATGAGGAGGCCCAGGGCCCAGGTGAGTGCGGCCAGCTTGGGGGCTGAGTTGTGCCCGCCCCTCCCCTCCTGCAGGAAGTCTGGTGACAGTGGGGCCTCCCAGGGTGTGGGTGCCGCGCCCCCACACCTCTCTGCACCCCTGGAGTTCGACTCTGTGGTCCATCGGTCTCCCCCAGGGGGTGGGGGGGAGACCAGTGTCTCCCCAGCAGTCACTGGTGCCCCCGCCCCACACCTGCCGCCACTCATGGACGGGACAGAGCTCCCATGTGTGTCCACGTTCCATTCCCCTTGCAGAGACGCTGACCCCTGTCTCTGTAACCCGGGAGATTCTGGAGAAGTTCAGAGACACCTTCACCGCGAGGTGGACGGGGCACCTGGGCAAAAGGCCCTTCCCCAGGTGCGCCTGGGCCCTGGTGGCGTCCTGCAGGGCCACATGTGGCGGCAGCAGCTGGTGCTCCCCACTGGGCACTGCTGCCCCCAGTCTCCACCAGCCGCACTCCCTGTCTGCCCCTCAGGCGCCCTCCTGCCTGAACCCCTGTTCTGCCTTGTGACCCCTGGCCTGTTTCCCTCACACGCTGGCCTCCTCAGCCTCTGAGGTGCCTGGGTCAGGGCGGCATTGTCCTTGTCTGCTATTCATGGATGAGGACCTGGGCGCCTAGGGCACCACTGCACTGGGTCCTGCGGCCAGCCCAGCGGGCCTCTCCTGTGGTGCCCTTGGGGACCGGGCGTGCTTGGGTCTGGTGTCCCTCTAGCACTTCCCAGAGCCAAAGCCCAGCGGGATGGGGTCCATTCCAAGGAGAGTGGACAGGGGGCAGGGGCCAAACCACGTAGGCATGTTCTCTCTGAGAGCGTGTCCTGCGCATGCATCGCCCTGAGGACGTCAGGGCAGACTTGGGCCTCTATGGGCGATGGGCACATCTGCCTGCCCCTGCCCACTGAGCCCCCCACCCCCTCCCCACCCCTGCTCTGCAGCCAGGCCCAGTGGGAGCAGGCCCTGGGCAGCTGTGCCGGCTTTTTTTTCTACGGGATGGAGCGTTTCCTGTCTCACCTGTCGGTGGAGCGGCTGGCTGCCATGAACTTACGTGGTGAGTGGGTCCTCACAGTGGCTGGCGACCTCGTGGCAGTCAGAGCAGGTGTCTCCCTCAGTAGCTGGCCACGGGACACAGGTGTAGCAGGGCCTCGGGGCAGCCCCTCCCCACCCACTCCCCTCCCAGACACCCTAATGCAGACTTTCAGACCCAGTGGACCACCCGGGGCTGCAGTCGGGGGGAGGGGGGGGGAGGCCCCCCACTGGGTCAGCGGAGGCCAGGAAGGCGGGGTTGTGTCCACAAGGTACCGGTCACAACCCCTCCCCACCGGTCCTTCTGTCTGAATTTCTGGGCATAGAGGAGGCTGCCAGGTGCCCTGCCCCCACAAGGACACCATGCAGGTGGCTGGCAGCATCTTCAGGGGCTCCCCCGAGGATGTCCTCCCCTTCCCAGTACGTGTCCCCATTGGTGGCAGCACGTGGACGCTGGTCTCGAGGCCACCTGCTCCAGTCTCCTTCCCAGCCCTCCACCCACACCCATGGAGCCAAGCAGGAAGGACCCCGCCCCACCCCCTGAGCATGTCCCCTGGGAGGTAGAAGCAAGGCCCCATTGGAATGACTCCGAGCCTCTCAGGAGGGACGGCCAGCAAAGCCCGAGAAGGGTGCCAGGTCACAGGCCCCGCGGGGCAGCAGCTCGGCTGGGTGTCCGCTGCATCTCCCAAGGCCCATATGTGGATAGCGGGGCAGGGGCGCCAAAGCCCAGCTGGCCCAGCCCCCACGGGGAGCAGGGCGTCCTGCATGCCCACAGCGGCTTGCATCCGGAACACTGGCCCTTGTGTTGGTGGTCGCTGGGGGCCACGGGGACCCACTCGTTGCCCCGTGCCGGAGACGCCCCGGGTGGCGTGGTGTGCTGGGAGTGAGACCCCTCACGGGGAAGCCGTGCCATGGCCTTGTCACACAGCGTGGCTGTGCAGGGTGTGGGGCTCCAGGCAGGATGGATGTCCTCGAGCT
>PVKM010036956.1:0-14623 GCA_004027735.1 Carollia perspicillata | reverse complement strand
CTGAGACGTCCAAGTTCCTGTTCACCTCGGGCCTGACCATGACCACGTCATGCCCTCTGAGGGCCAGACTCTCCACAACAGGGCGCATGGTGAACCAGTGGCTCCCGTCCATGGGGACCACCAGCAGCTTGCCAGCCTGGGCACAGCCAGGCGCCAGCAGGAGACACACACATAGAGGAAGGAGTCCCGTCAACACCGCAGGAGCCATTGGGTAGCGGCAGCCGCGAGCCAGCCGGCTGCCTGGATTCGAAGCTCTGGTAACAGATACTGTGGGAGGAAGAAGCACAGGCACAAAACCTGCCCCAAGGCAGGGTGTATATTCATAACGAAAAACAAACAAACAAAAATTCCCCAACCACTCTTTGCCAATGATTTACTCATAAGATGTTAGTGAATAATAAATATGTTTTCCTGGGTTGCTTCCCAGACAAGAATAGTTTTGATCTTTGCCTGTGCGGGAATTGTGCCCTCTACTGGAATGCCAATTTGCAAAGACAATTATTAAACAATGACTTTTGGGCCCTGAGTACTCAGAGAGACAAAACGGAAAGTCAAGACCAATGAAGCTGTTTTTTGGAAGCATGTCTGAAGGAAAATCTGGATGTCATCCTCAGACTACCAAAGTCGCTTTGCGTAGAGACCGACATCCCCAGTTTCAAGGACAAACTGGATGCCCCTGACCACTGACACCCTCTGCCAGGGGAGCCACGAGGCACAGGGGACTCCAGGGTGCCTGGCCCCTCTGCTGTGGGTCCATTTCCAAACACTCCAAGGCCTCCGAAATGGTGAGATGAAATTGACTACCTGATGTTGCCGGGTTTTGGAAAAAATTTTAAACTATTGTTTGCAAATTTGTTATAAATCTGAGGCTTTTCTAAAATTAAATTTTTATTTAAAAAAATTCAGTGACTGGGGGAAAATATTTATGGTGCATCTATGATGTCTAACACATATAAAGAATTCTCGAAATTCAAGATTGTGAAAACAAAAGGAAAAGAATTTTTAAAAATCAGCAACAATCTGAGCAGACATTTTACCAAAAAAAATAGGAATTAGAAAACGTAGGCATGGCAGACACATACAGAGATGTTCAATGTTTTTAAGTCATTAAGGAAATCAAACTGAATACAATTTAATTTACACTCGCAGTAGAATGACTAAAGATAAAGATGACTCTTGTCTTGTTTGGTGAGCATGTGGAGGAGCGGGACCCCTTGTGGGCTGCTGGGGGACTGCGCAGTGGTGTGGCAGTGACTTAGAAAGGTAAACAGGCACCCACCACTCACCTGGCCACCCAGAACTGGACATAGCAAAGGGCCCCCACCGTGGCCCAGACACCCCTCTCGCTGAGAGCCTTCAAAAGCATTCTAACCAGCCAGTCCTGACCTCTTTCTCCTGCCCTGCCTCACCTTCCACAAAACCCCAGTGAAGTCCGGGGCCTAGGCTCCCCCCTGACTCCTGCTCCTGCTCCTCCTGCCTCCTGACCAGCCCTGGTGCTGCCCTTGCAGCCCTGTGTAGCGTGTGCCCCTCATGTCTCCAGGGCCTGTGATGATACCAAACTTTGTTTTTCTGAGCCTCTCCTGTGTCTCCCCTTGTAGCCACGCCTAACAAACCTGCACATAAGCAAACAGAGAATGCTTCCATACAGAAGCTTATGTATGACCATCTATTGCAACTGTTTGTCACACGAAAAACTGGCAATGGCACAGACATCCACCCACAGGTGATGGACAGACAAGCTGGGTTTTGTCTGCAAGGTGGAACACTTCTGGGCAATAGAAAAAGAGTGAACTTCTCATACATGAACAGCAATGATGACTTTCAAAATAATTCTGTAGAATAAAATATGCCAGGCCAAAAAAAAAAAAAAAAAAAAGAATCCATACTGTATAATTCCGTTCGTACAGGATTCTAGAAAATGCAAAGTGATCTAGAGTGACAAACAGCAGATCAGCGGTGGGGTGCTCGGGAGGCAGGGAGGGGTGCAGAGGCGAACGGGGCAGGGAAGGGCAAAGGCGGAAGGGTTACACGTGGACCTGGGGAAACTTTGGGAGGCTGTTAGGAGTTATGCTGTGTCCCTCCCCGCACCCCATAGAAAAGGTATGTTGCAGTCCGAACCCCCTAGACCTCAGGATATATATAACCTGACATGGCAATAAGGCCATTGCAGATAGAATTAGTTAAGACGCGGCCACACCGGAGTAGGGCGGCCGCCCCATTCCAGTGTGAGCCGCGTCCTTGCAGGAAGACGGCCCCAGGAAGACAGGAGCAAGCAGGAGAAGGCCCCGCGATCAGAGAGACCGGAAGTGGCCGGAGCCAGAGGACCAAGCGAAGCAGGAAGAGGCGGGGAGGAGTCTCCCCTCAGTGCTCAGAGGGAGTGAGGCCCTGCCAGCCCCCTCCTGTCGGACTTCCGGCCCCAGAGCACAGTGTTCTGGGGGTTGAGGCCCCCCTAGTTTGTCGTCCTTTGTTTACATACCACACGAAAGTCAGTACACAAGTGGGGGGCTGTGTGTGTTCTTCCTCAGGACCCTGACTTTTGTACCCACTTCTACTTTACTACTTTATTGCTGTTCTTTTCCCTTTTTCCTCTCTTTCTTTTTAAATGCTGATTACTACCCTTCTCAATCTGTTAACCTACTAATAAGGCACGACTCTCCACTCAACTCTCGGCTGAAAGGTTCTTGTTTATAGCATTGGGTACAGATTGCCTAACAAATAGATTAAGTAACACAGCATAGATAAGGAATCAAAAAACACCAATAAAAATCGTAAGATTTTCAGGCCAGGACCATGTTTTTTTTTACCTTATACCAACCCCTTGCATCAAAATCCTGATTTTTGCATAACTAATCACGAGCCCTGAAGGAGCTGAGCCCAGATTAGTGCAGCGTGCAGGGGTGGGGCCCACAGACATGGCGGGGACACCCTGGGCTTTCTGGCAAGAGTGAGGCCTGTAGGTCTGGTGTCATTCCACTGAATGCAGGAGGCCCCACAACTATATAAACTTTTAATGAAAACGATTTTTAGAAGACCACCTAAAATTAAGTGTGCTTTTGTACCCCATTCATTGCTTGGACCTCCCCTCTTGCCAACATGGCCCTTCTTGAACCCACATCTGAAGCAATCTGCTGACATCCCAGACATCCCAGACTTTGGGGAAGCTCTTTCTTATCATAACAATTCAAAAGCTGCTCCCCTGGTCCTAATTTATTTGTTTGGACCATACAGCTTACACTCTGGTAGCATTCAAATGTTACCTCACTAGCTCCTAAAATTTAATAACCCCCACTCTACCTGGGCTCTTTTCCGTCTCCCGGTCTGGTTCAGTAAATGCCATGTTCATCTACCTGGAGTTTTAAGTAAAAATGTACAAGCTATCACTTTCCTGCAGCCCCTCCATTTGATCTATATCAGTCAGGGTCCCATCAGAGAGGCGGAACCCCCAAAGACACAAATAGTCGGGAATTTGTCCTAGGGATTTGACCCCTGTAGGAGCGGACTGAAGGGACCTCTGTAAACAGTCTTTACTTCTGATGCTGGAGCTTCAGGACAGCAGGGTGGGTGTTCTGAAGGGCGGATGGGTGTGCTGTAGGGAAGAGACAGAGGAGCTTGGACCCACAAGGATGAACTGGAATCCAAAAGAAGGGACTAGAACCTGGGACTGTTCTCACTACCTTCAACCTTGATGACATGGGGATCCCACAGGAGAACTCTGTGCTCTTCCTCACAGAGCTAAATGCACACCTGTCCCAGGTGTGAGAGGAGCTGAAGGAAGAGCCAGGAAAAGGAAGGGCCATTGCAGGTCCAACCGCTGCTTTATGCCCATGAGCTGAGTCTGCAGACAATGTGTGCGAGCTGCAGAAGTGTCCATCTCAAACTGCTACATGGAAGAAAACAAAACCGGTCTTGCAGTTTCAGGCAAAAATGTCTCTGTGACTAACCCTAATTATAAACATCTAGGGAAGGAAATTCTGGGAAGCGAAACTCAGCTCCACCCAGTTGACACATTACAAAGCCACCACATGACCAAAACCTGTCCTGTCTCCAAAACACATGTCAGGTCTGCCCCTCTCTCTACTGCCACGGACCTCACTGCTCCATCGTCTCTTGCTTGGATTCCAAGAACAGCCTCCTAAACTGGTCTTCCTGCTTTACTCTTGCCCTGCAGACTGGAGCCAGAGTGGTCTCTTCAAACATCAATCACAATGCTGTCTGTTGCATTAGACCACTGAATGGCTTCCCACTGCAATTACAAAATATCCTCACCTAGGCCCAAAGGTGGGTGAGTCCGGCTTCCATCCACCTCTTTAGCTAGCTTGCATTTGCTTTTTCCACTCGTTCAAGGCCTCCTTCCTGCATCTTGAATGGGACAGTTTTTTCCCCATTTCAGGACCTTTTATCTGCTGTTCTGTCAGCCTGAAAGCGTCTTTCCTGGGCTCTTCATATGCCTCCTCATTGGTTGGTTACCCCCTAAGTCTGCTCTGAGGCCGACATCAGAGGCAGCCCTGCCTCTATCCTTGCATTTACTGTCACATTTCTCTGTTATTTCCCTCAAGTTCCTTACCGCTATCGCTATCATCTGACTTTCTCTCAGTTTCCTCCACTAGTAAGTGAGCGCCATGAACTTTGGGACCCATGTTAGTCTGATTAATAGTGAATCGCAAGCATCTAGCTCTGTGCCTGCCACTTAGTCGATGCTTATTAAGTAAATACAGATGTTCACTGAATATTTATTAAAGAATGAATGACTACATGAATGAAAACATAAAAAGCAACTCATCACTCCTTACCAGGGAACGACCAAACTTCCCCCTGGGTAATTGATCCAGCCCTTCTCTGGGCCTTTTTCTTAGACAGAGCAGCTTTGGCACCCCCCACCACCCCCACGCTGGTCTGTCTGGCTTCTCCTAACCCCTGCCACGGTCACGCTCTGGAATTTCCAGGGCTGATGCCCTCAGTTTGGAGACGTCTCAGCCTCCCTGCCCACAATCGTTCTGGTTTGAACAGCCCCTGTCCTGGCAGAGTCAGCCTTCCAGTGCTCATCCCTGATCAGGGAGTGGAAGACTGAGGAATACCTACTATCTGGATGAGGGGGATGAAGCATGGCTGGCAACAGAGAAGCAAAGGGCAGAAAGAGAAGCAGCGAGAGAGAATGCCGCCGGGCCAGGAGGAGTCATGACGAGGAGGCTGCCGAGGGTGACATGGCAGAGGGAAGGTGACTAAGAACGAGGACTGGCTATTCCCACTCTGTTTTTTCCTCTAGACCTCTGGCCTTTTAACTGACCCACTGCCCTTGGTTCTTGCCCTGCCAACTCCCTCTGGCTGGCATTCACTTGGACGTCTGTGTGACAGCTGCTCTTCCCTCCCACCTTTAGCTCAAGTCCAGAGGATCTTCTCCCTGTGTCCCTCATTCATTCTGGGGTGGAGGCCGGATTGGGTAGGGGGGAGGCCAGAAGCAGAGCCTACTTACCTTAGCGATTGGAACAGTCCACCAAAGGTATGCAAGTCTGCAAGAGGAAATAATTTTGAGACATTTTTAGTGTACTCTTGTGCATGCCACTTAGAGTTTGTGCAGTCAAGGTTACGTGGGACGTGTTTCACTAGAGATAACTGGAAAACGTCTTTGAATGCGCATGGCCGATGTTGCCCATGTTGCCGATGTTTATTTAGGTAACCTGGGAATTAGCCATTACCAAAGACAAGTGGTCTTTGCGTACTCCACTGCACCTAGTATGGGCTGCGAACACCAATAAGTATACATTTTACATGTGGTTGAATGAGTGGTCGCCTGACCAGGGCCCACGGACCTGGGAGCCCACGAGCTGACGGGGAGCAAGCGCTGCCCTCCCTCCTGGACTCCCGAACTCCCCGGGCAAAAGAACTACATTGCCCAGAAGGCCACGCGCGACAGGCGGTGCTCGCGCGGAGCATCCTGGGAGGAGTAGTCCGCGTGTTCCTGAAATCGCTCACGCTCGGGGCCGCGGCAGACACGCCTACGCCAACACGGTGGCATTTTTGTGGGGCGCGACCGTTCTCTTCGAGTTTTGGCCGGGGCGGGGGTCTGGGCTTTAGGCAGTAAGTGGAGCTAGCGGCCGGGGTTCTCGGGAGGGACGCGGGAGGCCTAAGGGGACCCTGTGGGCGGCACGGCCTGAGGAGGGGGAGACGTGGGGACTGCCTGAGGCGGCCTCGGGCCCCGGAGTTCTGGCCGCTCGGCCGGAGGTCGGCCTCCTCGCGACCCTGGGCCCCGCGGTGACTTTGGCGGGCTTGAGGGCCTGGCCTCGGCCGGGAGTGGGAGAGACAGGCGTCCGGACCGCGACCTCGAGGTCACCGTTCCAGTTTGTGTGCTTCTGAGGAAAGGGCTGGACGGGAGAACAGCCGCATCCCAGCATTTCCTGTCGTCCAGGAACGGCGCTGGGGGCTTTGCCCGCCGCCATTTCGGCGGGGGAGCCTGGGTCCCCGGAGCTCGCGTCTGCGTCGCCGACGGGGGTGATCAGAGGGCCTTTTGCTCGGGACCCTGAGCGGGGCGCTTCCCCCCCGCCGCCCTCCGCCGGCTCTCCGGCTTCGGGGCCGTGCGCAGCGCTGCTGCGGAGGTCAATGTCTTCCACTGAATTCATTGCGGCGCCACGATGCGGTGCGAGGAGTGTGAGCTGCTGAGGCTGCAGGGAGGGGCTGGCGACCCCAGGCCCTTGTCGGCGCTCAGAGCCTGGGATTGCCTCCGCCACCCCAGCAGACTGGGGGTGGGGATGGGCTGGCTGGCTTTTTTCTTTGCCGATGCCGATGCGCCTTCTAAAAAGAGCTGCCTTCACTGTGGGTGGGCCAGACCCTGTGCGCCAAGTGCCTTTCCGTGGTTGTGTCGTGTGATTGTCTAAGTGGCCGAGCGCGACGGGTGGAGTCCCGTTTTCGGGATGAGGACTGGGGGTTAAGTAACGTGCCCGGGGTCCCTGAGGTCGTGTGCTGCAGGGGCGGAAAAATCCAGGTCTTGACCCAAACAACCCATGTACTTTCCAAGGAACGACTTAAAATCCATACTCCCAGGCAGAAGAGAGGGGGATGTGGGGAGAGTTTGCTACAGAAATAAAAGCATTTTATAACACGTCGTATTTTTTTACGGATAGCATTCAGTGTCACAATGTTTGGGGACCTATTTGAAGAGGATTGTTCCAGTGTATCAAATAATCAGTATGGGAAAAGGAAGAAATTAAAGAGCAAAGCATTGGAGCCCCCTGCTCCTAGAGAATTCACCAATCTAAGCGGAATCAGGAATCAGGGTGGAACTTGTTACCTCAATTCCCTCCTCCAGACTCTTCATTTCACACCTGAATTCAGAGGTATGCTTCGTTAAGTGCATTTGATTAGTAATATGTAGCCTCATCTGCATACGTAATTAATTTTGCAAGAGCAGAAAGAGACAAAAAAAGACAGTATCTTAAGGGTGTGTTCTGCAGCATGCATTTACTAATAAAACACATGATCTGAATATGAAATTTTAATTATCTTAAACTATCTTTAATTATCTATGTAATGACAGTAATGTTTTGTAACAACATAAGAAACGAAGGCAGTATTTTCTAATTCTAATTTCAAGGACAACATAGAGGCAGTTAGTTTTATTGTAAGTGCTGGCTTTCATTATTGTTGCACTATTTGCATTCTGAGTTGTAAAATTTCTCCAGAGTAATAAACACGTAAGCCACAGGCACCCAAAGCAGTTATATCCTGCCTTTTGGAATGGGGAGGGGGGTCACATTACTTATACAGTCCGAAGTCCTTCATCTGCGCTTTTGAAACGCAGGAAACTGACAGCCTCACCCCACCCGAACTGGTTCGGAGTCAGAACCTGATGTGGTGTGAGGCCTCCTGTAGCCTAGTTATCTCCCTTGGGTGAATATTCATTAATTTGTTGCAGTAATGCTAATCTCTTTGATTAGCCAATACTATTTGTCCTAGACCCAGCAGGGGGTAGTGGGGAGGTGTAGTATTATCATAATACCTTCCTAGTACCTTTCTAAATAGTTTCTTCATAGTACCTTTCTAAAGTCCGGAAGTAGTGAATTCCAAAGACCCAAGAAGTTAGACAAAGGGATCCCGTGCAAGGAACAGAAACCCACTCAAATCTGCTCAATTTGAAAGGAGATTTATTGTCAGAATATAGGGGACTCCCAGAAAAGACCGACAGGAAGGAAGCCCAACCTCAGAGGGCCCTTCATTTCTTGCCCCCGTTTCTCTCTACTGTTTGTCCCATTCCTATCTCTGCACACTCACTTCCTCCGCAGGAGTCTTACTCTCCCCGTTGCCTGGATTTCATTGTGAACATCACTCGGCCTTCACGTGGCCCTGAAGGGGGTCCCCAGCTCTGCATGGCTTTGCAGCTCGGCTCTCCACAGTGTCTGTATTCCGAGGACAGACAGCCTGGTTCATCCTGCATCAACTTTGCCACATGCACCTTCCCACCACTGCACACTTATCAAATCTTTGTGACATTTTCTGCTGCTTTTAAGCTTAGAAAGACTTTCTGATGCCAGAGATTGAGTGAACATTTACCCTTATCCCCTTCCCAGGGCTATTCTAATGGACTGGGCTGTAAGTGGGACTTAAGAGTGGGGCCTCTTGTCCTTGACTCCATCCCCTCTATAAAAATATCTCCCTGACACATTCAGTAATTCCACTATTAGAACTTTTCAGCACGAATAAGCAGATTCCTAGGGGGATGAGAACTTTTCCGAGTTTTAATGTAATTGAAGTTTAAGGGCAACTTGAAGTAAAAAAGGAGCCTTAAAAAGAGACTGAGGTCGGTGTTCGGGTTGGGGTGGTCATGGAGAATACCACTGAGCAAGAACAGGGCTGAGAGTCCCAGGACATTGTCCCCTAGCAGAGGTGACAGGCCCAGCACATGGGTTGGCATCGTGGTGCGAATCCTGCACTCGTGAGGCCTAGCGTGAATCCTGATGCTCCTGGAAGGGGAGGTATAATTTAGAGTAAGAACTGGGGGAGAAAAATCTTGGAGCTTTTTGCAGCCATGTTTTATGGAGTAGGGCTAGATCGGGTCCACTGTACTCCCAGGTCAGTGTAGCTGAGAGTAGTGGGAGGGAGGTGACTGTAAAAGTCCTGGTGTGGTTTTTGTGCCTTCACCTTTATGTCTGTGGTTCATGTAGCCCAGCTCCTCCCAGGAACTCGGGAGGGGTAGAGCACTCATAACAGTGATCACTAGGCCGTGGTGGCTGCCAATAGGAGAAAATACCCATCCTACCTTCTCTCCGTGGAGTGTACCAGAGTTTCCTGGCAGGAGCTCCTCTCCCGGCTTGAATATAGACCTCCCAAAAGGTTCAGATGTCTCTCTGTTGGGTGGCGTAGCTGCTGGACTGCAGAAAAATCCTGGAGACTGGCACTGGGTCACCAACTTACTTTTCCAGCTAAGACCGCTGCCGCCCGTTACCACCCTCAACACAGAAAGGACATGACCGCAGAGTCAGATGTGGTCCTTCTCAGAAGAGGGGGGCCGGGAAACCTCGCATGTGACTTGTTGATCACGTGGGACATTGCTACATGTTTGTTACATTTCCTAATACTCCTTATGTGGCTTTAGGGAGCCATCACAGATTTCTGACGTTACTGTTTCTAGTTTTATATGCATGATTTTCCTTTCATAGATCTTTCATACTGAAACCCTTGCATGCCCTTTATAGTCAGTGGTTAAAAATAATGTTACCAGAAAGTAAAATGTTAGAGTAAGGGTAGAAATATCGCCACAGTCACAGTTCTGAGTGGTTAACTGATTTCACTCACTGGTGGTCTTGTTTTTCTAAGATGAAATAATGTCATTTACATTTCTGATTCTACTTTTGTTTAGAAGCTTTATTTTCTCTTGGCCCAGAAGAGCTTGGTTCTTTAGAGGAAAAGGATAATCCTGATGCAAAGGTATTAAATTTATGATTTACAAGGGTTTTTTGCAGTATTGAGGGAATGTTTCATAAGGAAAGAATTTAGTTCCTTATGGAAATCAGTAATTTTATTAATTACCAAACATGATTCTTATTTTCAGAAAGTTACTTGGCTTATTCCCTACTAGTAATGAAATTTTCCTTCCAAAAAGCCCTTACTTTTCCAAATGGAACGCTGATGCAGCTTTATAGACATGCCTCATCGTACTGTGTGTGCTCTCTGTTCGGGTGAAGGGAGTGTTTGCAGATCATCCACACTAACAACCGAAAACTCTGCATAATGCACTTATTTGTAACAACAACAAATAGAGACCAGTATTCTTTCAGTTTGGTATTCTGGAAATAAATTGAGTGAGGAATTGCTTTATCATAAGTGCAGATCTAATCATATTCCTCCCATGCTTAAACATCATTCAGAAGTTTGCTGCTTTCTGGCTAAACTCGGTACTTCTTATGAGGAATCAGCCTTCCATGACCCAGCCCAGCGCATCTCAGACCCCCTGTGGCTCAAAGGGCCAGTTTCTGTGTGTGTGTGTGTGTGTGTGTGTGTGTGAGTGAGTGTGAGTGAGATTGCCAATCTGCTGTGGGTCATACTTCTGTAGGATACAGTAAAGATGTCGTGGCAATGTCAAATTGCCATAGAAGTTTTTAAAGGCGGATTCTCACTTTAGATGCTTAAATGTGGTGGAGACCAGGCTCTAAGCAGCTTCTCTGCCAGCCTGGCCCCCACCACCCCAAATAAGGCAGGACTGAGCTTGGAGCCTACAGGAAGAAAATGAGGCGGGGTGCAGCCAGCCCACGACTGGGGAACTCCTCATGGGAGTAGGTCTTTTTCGGAGGTATTTTGAGAATGAACTGTCCGAGCAGAGGTGGCAAACAAGGCCCGCAGGCCGAATTCAGCCCTCCACCTTGTTTTATCTGGCCCGGCACCTTGTTTCTACCCAGCGGCAGCACCGAGCTCCTTGTCCCTAGTTAAGGAGAAGTTACATTTATACAGTCCTAACGTTACATTCAGCCCATTGAAGGGAACCGTGAGGCTGATGTGGCCTCCGGTGAAAATGAGTTTGACAAGTCTGTATTAGAGACTTAAATTACTGTTAGTCTGTAATCAATTGAGTAGTCTACTAAGGCTTCTTTGGGTTTTAATATTGGTCTGAACTATGTCAAGGTAGAAAACTCCAGATATCTAAAACATTCTGGATTGAATTTTCAAAGAAAAATGAATCTTAACTATAGATAGGTCACTCTTTGTAATAAGATATTTATAAATTTTCTTCTGGGTGAACTGAGTGAACTAGGAGGCGTAAGGAAACTAGTGTGCAGTTCTTTTAAAAAGCCCCGGCCAACACCGAAGAGCCTCGTGTGGAAAAGCGTTTGTTGTCCCGCAGGTTCGCATCATACCTTTACAGCTGCAGCGGCTGTTCGCCCAGCTCCTGCTCCTAGACCAGGAGGCTGCCTCCACGGCGGACCTCACGGACAGCTTTGGGTGGACCAGCAACGAGGTATGAAGGCCCGCCTCCCCAGGAAAAGCTACCAGCAAGGAAGAGTAAACACGGGTTAATGTGTTATCTGACTTCTTCAGTTTTGTTTTAGGGGCTCAAGGTATTTTTTAAATATTTGCTTCTCATTTTAAATACTTACAAGCCAGAAATATATTTTTGAACATTTGCTGTTTGCAAGATTTATGAATGGTTGTGATTTGGGAGTGGTGAGAGGGTTGTGGATACAAGGAGAGTATAAGAGCTGTTTTGTGCAATTTACATCCTGAGAATCTTTACATGGTCCACTTGAGACATAACACCTATTACATGGAAATTATCATTTACATAGCAAAGTGCTCCAAAAGCTCAGAAAGCTGACCAGCAGTAATTCCATCTGCCTTTGTAATGTGCGCTGGTGTTTGAATCCGGGTGTTCGGATTTGAACAAGTGCTTCAAGCAAAACTGTGAAACCGTCCTTGGCAAGGTTTTGCACTCTCCCTGCCCTGCCTTTCCCCCGACTCTCCTCATTGCCTGCCTGTGTCCTGTTGTAAGACTTTGTCTCATTTTTCTGTCCGCGTCCCTGAAGGCTATTTCACTGATACAAACACAAAACATTTGTCAGCAACAAGTAAAGGTACTTGTTGTCAATAGCTGTTAGCTGTCTCAAATCAAACAAAACCAAGACCACGATTTTTTTTATGGTATAGGTGTGCTCTTGTAAAGACACAGGACTGGGAGACTATCACAGAATTTGAAGAGGCAGTGATCAAAGAAGTGTTATGTTGCCTTCAACAGTCAACTCCGAACTGTGGTCTTTTTCTAACAGGAACACTCCTTTAACTAGGCAGTGTTGTGTGGTTAAAGAGGTAGGGCCTGGGCTTTGATGTCAGTGGGTTAATAATACATTCCCCAAACAGTGCGTTAAAGTTCTGGAGTGGGGCGATGCTTAGGGTTAATTCCTCTTTCATTGTTTTAAAAATAACCACTTTATTGAGACATAATTCACATGTCCTAAGATTTCCTCTTTTAGAGGGTACTATTCAGTGGGCTTTTACTGTATTTGCAGTTCTGTAACAATCACCACTATGAATTTTAGAGCCTTTTCCCCACTCCGTACCCATTAGCAGTGTTCCTCCCCCAGTCTTTTCCCCCTAAGCCCCTGGCAACCACTAATCTGCTTTCTATCTCTGTGGACTTGCCTGTTCTGTGCACTTCACAGAAATGGAATCAAACAGTGTGTATCAGCATTTCGTTCCTTTTTATTGCCAAGTAATAGTCTATTGGATGGATATTCCATGTGTTTTTTTAAATCTAGTCATTGGTTGATGGATTTCCCTTTGTTTTGGATAATGAGCTCCCCCTAATTTTTCTGATTTCATACTTGCTAAAGCTGTGAAAACCTTATTTATTTCTGAATAAAATCTTGCAGGAAACGCTTTCGGACCAGACTTGCAGTGGCTGATAGGGTCTCTGAGACACTTCGGGCAAACTTAGGATTGTTCAGAAACAGAGCTTGCAAACTTCCGCACTCTCCCCCGCATCAGAACCAGTAACACTGAAGTTTACGTCCTCCAGTGTCATGTGTGTTTGAAAAGGGAGGAAGGAAGAGCTCCTGAGTCCTCCATCTTGCCCCAGCTTTTACCCACTTTGTCAGCTTCTCTTTACGTGACACTTACCTTTAAAATTGTCTTTCTTCACTGCCTCTACTTCTGTACCTTCCCCTTATTCCTCCACCTCCTTTCTGCCTTTCTTCTCAGAGTCACTCATGACACCCACGTGCCAGGTCCACGTGCCAAGTGCTCTGCTCCCCGAGGGCTCTTAGTCGCACTCAAGCGCTCCTTCTCAAAGCACCAGCTGCTGCCCTCTGGCCTTTTCCTCGCCTCCACTTTAGGTGTCGGTGTGCCCCTTGGCTTTGGTTTATGCATTGTCTTGAAGGAGTAGTTCAGTCTATTCAGACACAGATTAAAGCAAGCTCCAGTGGAATTTTCTCAGTAGCCCTGTGTTAGTGTTGTTCTAGTAGGTCTGTGTGTCAAAGCAGTAAATTTCTGCTCTTTTTCAAATGCTGATATTCGGACTGTTCACCAGCCCCTCTGATCTCAGTGAGATTTCGTAGTGGGCACTCTGTGCCTGTCCTGTGGCCATGCGCATGGTTCCCACGGGAATAAATGCGCTTCCCTGTTGTCTGGTCAAGCTACGTGCACACACTGAATGCCACCTGGCCATGTTTTCGTTTTGTGATAAAAATAAAAGTAGGTGGTGATCTTCTAACCTGTTCTCAGCCCCTTTAGATTAGTCATCCTTGTATTTGATCAAGGTTTACCTTTGCATTTCTTGATAAATCTTGTGGGTTTTTTTTAAACTAGTAGTACTTTAAAAATCTGTCTTAAAACATCTGAAGCACAAAATCATATTTAAAAGTTACCTGTTTCATAGGAAATGAGGCAACATGATGTGCAGGAACTGAATCGGATTCTCTTTAGTGCTTTGGAAACTTCTTTAGTCGGGACCTCTGGCCATGACCTCATCAATCGCCTCTATCACGGGACCATTGTTAACCAGATTGTCTGCAAAGAATGTAAGAATGTCAGTGAAAAGCAGGTGAGTGTGCAAGAGCATTTTAGTAATAAGCAATATCGTTAAGTGTAGTTCGTGTCATTCAGTCTGGGACTTACAGTACCGCGTGCGTAAAGTGTGTATTACTAGAAGTCATTGTATTGGTTTTTCAACTCCAGCTATACCTAAGTCATAAGTTTATATCCAGATTTCTCCATGTAAACCAAAAGAAGCAGATCTCTTAAAACACAGCTTTGATGTTTGATTCAGCACCCTACAGTTCAGAAAGTAGGGTCGGGGGCTGTTACAGGTAGAGCTCTATAGCCTCACGAGAAGAACGACTTCATCCGGTCGGTGGTTGGAATGTTATGAAGTTAATTAGGGAAGTCAGAAAAATGCAGAGAGCTGACAGACGGCTATAATTAAGTATTGGGTTTAATTTATTAATGTCTTTGAGACAGTTCATTTGTATGTGTGTGCTTATGTTTAAATATTTATAAGTTTATTATATGTATAAAGTACATATATATTTAGAGAGAGAGCGCCATTATAGTTCTTTGTCATGGCACAGATTGCCCATTTAGAAACTGGAGAGTAGACTTGGAAATTTGCTCATGTGACCATAGCAACCCCTACCTGCCCCCCCCCCCC
>PVKM010036955.1:0-14626 GCA_004027735.1 Carollia perspicillata | reverse complement strand
AGTAGATAAAAATAATCAAACCTGATTAAGGGTTGAAGGTATCATTTATACTGAATAGTACATTTGCTCATTATCTTTTCTCTTCCTCAAGTACAGCCAACGGAGACCAAGTGAGCCAATATCTTGTGGCATATATCTATAGGCTAATGAAATAGGAAAATGAAGTGAAGTGTATTGTAGTTTGTGCAGTTTAAATAGCAGGAAGACATTAACTTCACTGAAATCTGGTGGGAAAACATTCATTGATCTCTGGTCTCTGGAAGGTTTACGGATAGGTAGCGTGTGGTGGGATGAGGCAGCTATGCAAAGCCAAGAATCTCTGTGTGTTTCCTGCATTTGGCTGCCTCCCTGGTGGGAGCCCCCACAAACGCTGCCAGAAAAGAAAGCAGCATAGATTTTTCTAATTAAAAGAGCCCCTTGTTTTAGGAAGCATATCAATGAAGCCCTTGGTTTAAATTCTATTTGAACAACTACCTTGTAATTTGGAATGCTCGTCAGGAACCATGTGTCATTAAGCAGCACAATGTGACTTTGTGGAGGATTCGTTTTAGAAATTACATTCCATTCTCTACTTGTCTTTTCCGGAGGAGAACCCATTATTTAGGGGGAAAGTTACTATTCCCCTCAAATTCTGCACCTGTATTTATTAGTAGGCGTGGGGACCAGTTTCCTTTTTGTCTTTTTAAGAAGATTTGGAATTACATTTAAAAGTTCCTAGATGTCCTAATTAAAATTTAGATTCTGTGTTTCAAGCCAACATTTACTAATTATTGGAAAGAGAATTAACTAATTTAAGTAGAATAAGGAAATTAGATTAATTTGTCATATTTTGGAGTTTAGTAAAATATGATAAATGTGATCTACATGGCTATTTTTGATACACACCAATGTACACACACAGTCAGATCCATGCCTATACTTTTGTCTTCATCCTCAGATTTAGATACCTTGTTGCTCTGTGTTTCCCTTTTTTTAGTTAAAGTGAACAAATAATAACAGTTTTTCTAAGAGTATACAGAAAATTGGCAAAACTAGTTTTTTCAACCACAGCCATTACTTATTCTTTTATTGACCCAGACAAGCCATTCTATTTCTGATTGCCTGCACCCCTATTCCAGTACCATCATGTTCTGAAGATCAGAAAGTAGTATTATGTTCAATACTATTAAGTATATATTGTGTTTGAAGACTTTGCTGAGACAAGAAGAGTAGACTGATATGAACAGAGAAAAAGTATAGTTTTTGCCCTCGACATAGACCTTGGTCTTAGAATCAGGTCACACTGCCTTGTAGCGATGGGGCATGGCAGGGAGAAGGGGCCAGATAGTCTTGCATGCCTCTCCTTTCCCTTGTCTGAACCCTCAACACGATGTCCTGATGTCACACAGGAACTAGGTCCTCTTCTGATTGTCTTATTAAATTCCTTGTATCCTACAACTGTAAAAATTGTTAGAATACCCTAAAAGCACTAGTCTTATAAACACTGATCCTACTACCAAATAGAAAAAAAAATTATTTCATCTAAAACCTGAACATCAAGAAATTTTAAATACTTGCTACTAATTAAATACATACCAAATGAAATATTTACATCTTCCTGATTCTATTGCAAATAACCACAAGTCATTTCTTTATTCAGAATACTACTTGTTTGGAAAATTCTCAAATTTATCTTTGGCATTTCTAAAACAACAAAGTCATATATCATCTGCAGATAAAATAAACAGAGCCGAGGAAAGAATAAGTCATTTGTTATACGGTTTGAATATTTTGATAAAATTAATAGCTAGCTTATTCTCCCCTGGCCTATATGAGTAGCCTTAGGAGAAACGGAGTGGCAATGAGTGCGTATTTAGATGAGCTCAGTAATACCTGCTCTAAGAATATAATTGTGATTTTATGTTTTTAGTCTCCAGATGAAAGGATCCTTATCCATCCTTTCATTTTTAAGCGAAATGAACGATGGGTGTTGTGTATTTATGTTTTCTGTACCATTGATTCTTATCTAGGCATTATGGGATTGTCTCTCTTTGGGACAGTGCGGGGAGGGGATGCCCAAATGTTGGAGTGATTTGCTTAAATAATAACATACTCAATATAATTATTATGCTTCAAAGATGCTTCTAAAAATTAAACTTTAAGATTGGAAATATACTCAAGTAGAATTAGGAATAATACAAAAACTATGCCCCCAAAAGTTCCCTAACACAAACCTGTAATATTAATATAAATGAGAGTATAGGTAAGATAGTATATAGCTTTATCTGTTAATATGTATCATACCAGATATATATCATATAAACAGCATGGTAATACTATAAGTACTTACAGTAGGCAGCAAGAAAGAATGGAAAACCCAGGCTAACAGTGGCTCTAATCCAGAAAATTACTGAAAAGAAATTCTAAAATAAATGTCAAGCAGTACCATGAAGTAGTAAGCAGTGGAGATGGAGAAAGAGAAAAGAAATTGTGAAGAAGAAGTTTTCCAAAACAACAATTCAAGGTATTATAACTGCTCAGAATACAATAAGACAGATATCAAACAAGGAAATAAAAGCTATAAGAAATTGCTACCCTCACTCCCTCACTACTCCCAGCTACTACCCTGTCTCCAGGCCCCACAAAAGAAAACTGTGGTCCAAGCTAGAAGCCAGTGACTCAAACAGAAATGGTTAAGACAAGCCAAAATTCTGCAGCTGGATTTCACATGTGGCACGAGATGATTTTCTCAAACAGTTTATCTTTTATGATTGCCATTTTTGTGAATAATTTATATGAATACTATCTCTGTATTCTTGTGTTAATTGACTATCCAATAACCAATATATACTAAACATATTATGTTTACTTTTACAATAATACTGAAATGTAGGCCTTACCCCCAATTTGTAAATAATAAAAAAGTAAAAAGAGTGGTTAAGTTATTTGTAGAGAATTATATAACTAACCAACAAAAGACTCAAAAAGACCTAGATCTACCTAACACCAAAGTTTTGATCTTTCCTTATTTTCACCTTTATATTTATTTAGAAAGTTTTTGGTAGCTAGTAGATCCCTCAAGTCTTGGGTGGTGTCTGTATTTTCACAAACTCTTCTCCAATAAGGCACTTCTTTGCCTAGTACAGTGCTAATCCTATAGGAAATGACCATTAAATCCCTGGAAAATAAAGTTACAAAATATTTATTATTTGTGACTCTTATGTATTATAAACATTAAAGTTATTTTTATTCCCTGAACATAAGAAAGTCTTTATGTGTATCTTCAAAAAGAAAAGGCTATGTAGATAGACTCATTTGCTACATATTTTGAACTTGAAACTTAAATTTTTCTTCAAATGGTTTTTTAAAAAGGCCGAATTTGGCATTGAACACAGGTTATTTTAGAGTTAATTAGGTGAGGTTGTGAACTGTGGGTAGAGGGTAATCATTTTGCCAAAATACCAGTGTTCCTACAACTTCAGTCCTGATTTTGCAAATATTCTTTTATATTTGACTATCGAATTCTTTCTAGCTTAAACCTAAGTAATATTGTTTGCAAGGGCAAGACAGTGTAACTGCATGTAAGTAATACACAGATTAATAACTTCTCCTTTCTCCTGATAATTCTCTCACTACAGTGGGATTCAAGGATTGTTCTCATTTTTAAAGTGAACTAGACCCAGGTTATTTATAACAGCAATGACAATAATAACACAAATCTCATTGTCTGTAATAAAAAATCTTCAAATCTCATCTTATTAATTGAAAATTGAAATCACTTGAAGAAGAGATTTAAGGATTAATTTTTAAATCAGTTTTTAATCTCCTTTTTTATTTTTCATTACAGTGCAATGCAAATTTATTATGGAAAATGAAGTCTACTTAACCTTTAATAATGTTTCTCATTTCAATATATTTAATTCTAAGAAATCAAAGTGCGTTATGCCAGAGACACAAAACGAAACATAATTTACTGCCCACTAGTTTTTAAACTATATATTACACAATTAAACTTTTAACACATATCAAGTTCAAGACAATGTAATCTACACAAACAATTGTGAAATAACCCATTATGGTAGAAACTCCACTGAATATAGAATGAGAAGATTTTAGTTTGAAACCATACTTGACTGAGTTAGTTTGTGCCCGTGTAAAATGTGTGAGTCAAAGTAAGTATCTTCTTTATGGCTATATCTTAATAAGTATTGAAATTGGGCTGGGGTATAGGTAAATGTATAAGGATTTATTGAACTATTTTCTCTGCTTTTTTACATATGAATGTTTTTATAAAGTTTGTAAAAGGAAAATGTATTTTAAAACTGATATGTTTATAGTCACTTCAGTAATAATGGAAGAAATGGATAATGAATGATGAAGTAAGTCATGTTTTGACAGTAACTTGCTAGGTTTTCTGAAATCCTTTTTGATCTAGAACAGAATGCCTTACCTTATTACAAGCTGAGAGCTTAGTACAGGCTCATTGGTTGCATCACAATATGTTGGGTTCCCTGGAGAGTGAACCAAACAGAAATTTGATTTGACTCAGAAAGTAGACAGTTGAGAAATGCAATATGACAGAATCAACTAGTGAATACTCTGACATTCCAAGTACGAATAATTTTAAGTGTGACCGGTGTCTTCTAAAAAGCCCACTTCTGTGGCTTTTTGTAGCATCTAATTCACACAGGCACTTTCCTGACTGCTTTAGCATGTGTGCGTATGTGTACTTTTATTAAGTCTGCAAAAGGCCACGATCTTAAGTGATATGCAGTTAAAATAGCAAATGGTCATCATGGAGTTGTCAGACCTGTCAGGAGGCTTGCTCAGTCTGTACATGTAAACACACCTACGTTCTTTTGATAGTCATTCTAACAACAGGCCTTGACTTCCGATGAAGCATTTACATGCTCCCACCAACTTTTAGACTCCTAGGCTGGACCCAGTAGGGAACCCAGGCTACTAACAGTGGATTTGACTACACCATAATCAAAAGAAATAATGTGAAGAAAATTGTTTTGTTAGATTGTTCAGCTCTATGATTTCAGTCAGATTGTTTTATGAAACTCTTTTATTACTCTCTTTGAATGGAGCCCACCAGACATAGATGGTCTCTAGTTGCAGATTTTTAATTTTTATTTTTTCATATTGTGTGTTTAACACAGAGTAAATACAGTGTAGCAATTTTATTTCAGGGATGAGGTTGAAAACATACTTTTTATGCACAGACTGAAGAGAAAATATGTGTAATCTTCATTCCCACTATACTGAAACAAAAATAAAAACCAATGTATTTTATAAAGAAGAAGTCCTAACCTTTTCACCTCTTCTTAATAATTTATTTATAAGCCCGAAGGGTGACGAATGGGCAGAAAACCCACAACTGATTGATTTAATTAGCAGCGTTATTTCCATGCCTCACGCTTCATTCCCAGTCTGATCCCTCTGCCTTCCCGGTGGCCAGCCTGTGGTACCAATACAGTAGTGTTAAATAAGCTTTCTGAGACGATTGTTGAAGACAACCCATTTCAAAAACTAAATCCAAATGAACCTGTTTAATTCTCTTTTCCTCTTCCACTCCTTTTTTTCTCTCTTAGTTGTTCCTTTCCGACTTTAATTGCTGGTAACTTAATTGTGTTGGTGGCAGTTACTAAAGAAGTTACAAGTGAGGCGTTACAATGGAAATACCATACAGCAGTTAAGCTCTTAGGCTCTGGAATTTGACTGCTGCTTGTCAGCCTCTAAATGAGAATAGTCACTCGACTTCTCTAAGCTTCAGAGTCTTTAGATATTGCCAATAGTACCTCATGTATAAATTGTCCTGAGAAATAAATGAAATGGTGCTTATAAAAGTTCCGCGCACAGTGCTTGGCATATAATGAGCACTTGATAAGTGTTCGCTGTTGCTGTTATTACTATTAAGTGAGGAAAATTAAATTCAGAATATTAATAGTGCTTGAACTGTTGTCGCTGCAGCGTTAAGGAATTCTGAGGATGGAAGGGAAAAAAGTCACGTGTAGTCTAGCTGCATGTTTCAGATGCTTTAATAGTTAATGTATTGTCATGGCTGTTTATGACATCCCTTTCACTAAATGTGCTGGGGACTTGTGGGATTCTAGGGCCAGCCCTACATATGAGTATAATAAAGAAGGCTTGCTGTTTCCTACCCCCAGACTTTGCTTCCTGTGGGAGGACCCTGAGCAGAGGCTGTACATAAAGAATTTTGGCACAATTGGTGCCTTGAAATTTATGTTTTATCCCTTTTCTGCATCTCTATGTGTCTTCCTAAATTTGTAGCTATACAGCTTGAATGCTTTCAAAGAAAACAAAAATGTCTAGGTATTTTATTAACACATGCTATGAGTTCAAAGTTGGAACTTGTTGATGGTAGTGGTGACAAGGCACACCTCCCTTACTCAACAGCTGAGTAAAGCAAGCAATGTCGCAGTTAGCCAGTGCCAGAGCTACTGCTAACTGAATACCATTGCTAATGTCTCTGGGATTGGTAAAATCACTCTGCTTAACTGGAGCCTCAGGATAAACTTTACAGTGTGTTTCCTCACGGAAACAATGGGCTTTGCTCTGCATTGGTAGATTTGAAAATCAAGCTAAAGTATTAGAGAGTGATAATAACAGTAATGAATCTTTCATGTACTAAATACACTGACTGCCTCCCTGGATGCTAGATACTATGTAACAATAATTTTATGGAACTTTCACAATAATTTATTTTTATTTTTATTTTAATTGTTGTTCAAGTACAGTTTTCTTCTCAAAGGTAAGTAAACGAACACTTAGTTTTCAGATGATGAAATTGGGACACAATGAAAGTTAGGCTGTTAACAGAGAACACAGTCACCCACTGGGGGAACCAGGCTCCACACCCTGGAGGTAATGACTTTATTAGAACCAACACAATTTATATACTGAACCAATGTTATGCACCACATTGTCTAAGTCAAGTCTGCATTGGTAACTGACCTGGAACTGCTACTGTAAACATTACATGCACACACACACACACACACCCTGTTTAAATAGGACAACGTATTTGTAATTTCTTCTTAAGATTCTATTTATATTTTTAGAGAGGGGAAGGGAGGGAGAAAGAGAGGGAGAGAAACATCAGTGTGTGGGTGCCTCTCACGTGCTCCCTATTGGGGACCTGGTCCACATCCCAGGCACGTGCCCAAGAATGGGAATCAAACCTGTGACCCTTTAATGCACAGGACAGCACTCAAACTACTGAGCCACACCAGCCAGGGCTCAACACATAATTTCTAAAGCATAAATCCAATTGAATTTGCTTGAAAAATTTTGGTAAATATTATTTTTAATCTTCAATATGGCAGATGATCCACCAGGATATGCATAGGGCTTTTAGCCTCAGAAACGGTCTCATTGGTTTCAATAGGCAACACTGACATTCTACCTTTTTCCTTATTATCATTTCCTCTTTGGTTCTAAAACAAGCATTAAAGACCTAGAGGTCAGTAAAGCAATCTATCCATTTGTCTATAGTGCACATCAGCACATTAGTAGAGTTCCTTGATATTTGAGTGCAGACATTCTATTAGATACAGAATGTGAAGGACAAAAAGTCTTTTTTTTACTTGCTTTCATTGGGGTCATGAGATATTAAGAAGTATGGAGTACAATCAAATATAGTGATAGTATTTGTGAACTCAGGAAACAGTTCTAAGGAATTTATAGTTAAGAATAAAATAATTTACTGTTCCTTAACTTCTACATATTTCTTTTTTAAAAATTATTTTATTTGTTTTTAGAGAGTAGGGAAGGGAGGGAGAAAGAAAGGGAGAGAAACATCAATGTGTGTTGTCTCTCACACACCCCCTACTGGGGACCTGGCCTGAACCCCAGGCATGTGCCCTGACTGAGAATCAAACTGGAGACCCTTTGGTTAGCAGGCTGGCATTCGATCCACTGAGCCACACCAGGCATGGCTTACTTCTACATATTTCTGACTGAGCTAATTTTTTTTAACCCTGGTCACCTCTTAATCAAGTGGCTCTTCCATAAATGTTTAGATCGAACTTGGTTTCTTTTCACAGGTCAAAGAAGATTGGATATTGAAGCATCACTATTAATTCAGATTACAGATTACTTCATTTTCCTTTATGCTTTACCAAATTGTGATATTTTAAAAGAAGAATAAGTTTTCCTTAAATCTGGAAAACCAAAACATTAAAGAAAAAATATTTCAAACAGAATGTTATAGAAGTTATACTCATCCTCATCTGTTCATTCAGTCTCATGCAATTACTTCTTACTGACCTCTTGGTTGCTGTTTTGTGAGTCTTTCTTTTTTTTTTTTTACTCAGAGTTTTGTAAATTCTTATGTAGTGCAGTGGTATGATCTAAAAGTTATCAGAAACTTGTACTTTCCATGATTCTTCTGGAAGATTAAGCACTTTTTCAGAAATGCTTTTGTAAAAGCCTCAGAGTAAAATAATAACTGACTGTGAATGTCAAATATCACAAATTTTACTTTTTTGTGATGCATAATCTTGTTTTTTGTTTCAGTTAATATTCTCAAAAAGTTTTCTGGGACACAGTTAAGTTACTTGGAAAGACTCTGATCCAAATATGTGGAATAGACCAAGGAATTGAAATGAAGAGGAGTTTTTCCTTTCAGCCCCAAAAGAGAAATATATATATAAACAAATGTGAAACAATAAGTGTGTATTGGTGGTACTTAGAAGTTGGTTTTGGAGAGTTCTGGCCAGGATGGAGGTAGGTAGAAGCTCTTTGCTTTCTCACACAGCCAAAAGAAGGATAACAACCAATCTAAAATGAATAAACAACCAGAAGTGCCAGAAAATTGAACTGCATGGAACTCTGACAATGAAGGAATTAAAGAAACAGTCAACCAGAACAACCGGACTGGTGCCCCAACACAAAGAAATATGGCCCAAATAAAAGAACAGAGCAAAACTTTAGAAAGAGAGCTAAGCAATGAAGAGATAGCCAACCAATCTGATGGAGAATTTAAAGCCCTAGTAATCAAAATGGTCACAGAACTGATTGAGCTTGGTCAAAAAATGAAAAAACAGATGAAAGATATCCAAAATGAACTTAAGCAAAATATTCAGGGAACCAATAATGACAAGAAGGAAACCAGGACTCAAAGCAATGATTTGGAACAAAAGGAAGAAATAACCATCCAACTGGAACAGAATGAAGAAACAAGAATCCAAAAAAATAAAGAGAGGCTGAGGACTCTCTGGGACAATCTGAAATGTTCCAATATCTGAATTATAGGGGTACCAGAAGGAGAAGAACAACAGCAAGAAATTGAAAACTTATTTGAACAAATAATGAAGGAAAACTTCTCCAATATGGTGAAGGAAATAGACTTTCAGGAAGTCCAGGAAGCCCAGAGAATCCCAAAGAAGTTGTACCCAAAAAGGAGCACACCAAGGCACATCATTAACTTACCCAAGATTAAAGATAAAGTCAAGTTCAAGGAGTTTATCATCACCAAGCCCTTATTATATGAAATGTTAAAAGGACTTATCTAAGAAAAAGAAGATAAAAAATATGAACAGTGAAAAGACAGCAAATTCACAATTATTAATGACCACACCTAAAACAATAGCAGACTAAATGGACACCTAAAACAGGAGCGAAGCCACAGAAATGGAGGTCACCTGGAAGGTTAGCAATAGGGGAGTGGGAGGAGGTGGGGGAGGAGGTACAGAGAATAAGTAGCATAGACAGTGGGGAGAAAATAGATAGGGAGAGGGCAAGAGTACTGTGGGAAATCTAGAAGTTAAAGAACTTATGACACATGGACATGAACTAAAGTGGGGGAGTAGGGGTGGGAGGGGGTAGGCAGGGTGGAGGGGAATGAAGCGGGGGAAATGGGACAACTATAATGACATAATCAATAAAATATATTAAAAATAAAAATTAAAAGAAAATAAAAAAGATAAAGAGAGATCTTAAAAGTAGCAAGATGAAAAGAGAGAGTTACCTACAAAGAAATGCCCATAGACTATCAGCTGATTTCTCAAAAGAAACCTCATAGGGAAGAAGGGGCCCGAAAAGAAGTATTCAAAGTCATGAAAGGCGAGGGCCTACATCCAAGATTGCTCTATCCAGCAAAGCTATCATTTAGAAAGGAAGGGCAGATAAAGTGCCAGAAAAGGTCAAGTTAAAGGAGTTCATCATAATCAAGCCATTGTTATATGAAATGGTAAAGAGACTTATCTAAGAAAAGGAATATCAAAGTAAAATGACAACAAACTCACACCTATCAACAAATGAACCAGAAAGAAAAGAAAAACAATGAAAACAAAAACTACGCAAACAACTAGAACAGGAACAGAATCAGAGAAATGGAGATCACATGGAGGGATTTCAGTGGGGAGGGGAAAGGGGGGAATATGGGGAAGAAGGTACAGGGAAGAAGAAGAAGAATTAGTAGGCATAAAACAGACAGGGAGAGGTCAAGAATGGTGTAGGAAACAGAGAACTCAAAGAACTTACATGTACAACCCATGGACATGGACTAAGTGGTGGGGGGAGTGCCGGAAGGTTGGCAAGTACAGGGTGGAGGGGGGATAGAGGGAAAAATTGGGAAAACTGTAATAGCCTAATCAATAAAATATACTTAAAAATTGGTTTTATCTCTCAAACCGACTATGTGAATCCTGGGAGAGTGCAGTAGATATCTGCTTGAAAAGAGTGGAATGTGAGCAGGCCTGTTTGGGGCGACCAAAGCAAAACATCATTCAAAGAAAGAAGCACAGGAAAAATTTGGAGAAGAGATTTTTGAAATATTCGACAATGAATTTAATGCGTATCAGTGAAACAAATAAATGAAAAAGCATAAAAAAGTAGATGTAAAAGAATTAATAGGACTATAAGTAGAACTAAATAAAATAATGAAATTACATTTTCTTCAGCTAATATTTTGTTTTTCTAATATTTTAGAAGTATTAAAACACAATTTGTCTTAAGTTCATATTTTATTTCATCAATAGCTTATTATAATTTTATATAATTTTGTAGGGTCATCTTTTCATAAATTTAGAATTTAAACATGCATGTTTAAATTTTAGTCTTTATTTTTAATTTTTAATTTATCTTTATTTTAATTTTAAATTGTGCAATTTTTAATTGCATATTTTTAATTTTTACTTTACCTTATGTTTTATAAGCAATAATATACATGTCATATAAATACATTAATATTTAATTATCCTTTTTGAAAATAGAATTAAATATTGTAGATAGTATATATATGTTAGAATTTTTGGATCTTCCTCCCAATTTTTCTATTAGTTTAGCCAGGAAGGAAAACCTTATAAACATAACGTATTAGATTCGGTATATTGCATCGCATCAGCCAAGCTCAGGGAATCACACGTATTGCCAGTTTAGGGAGTGGAGGTAAAGTAAGAACAAAACAATGGGAAGAAATGAAGAGGCTCTATGATGAATCTTTAAATGATAAAATAACTATCAAAAATAATTTTTCTGTTTTAAGAAAACATATTAATGATTAAATTTGTCAAAATAGCTATTAACACAGGTTTTTAAAACTTTATTTCTCATGAAAGAATTTCCCCAGGGAATGCACTCCAGGGCCCCCACTAGTAACGTGGCCCGGAAGTGTTCTAATTAACTGTACCAGAGGGTCTCCTGTGCCGTCTAGTTAATGCTTTCTATCTGCTTCTTCACTGGCCATCATGTATCATCGTTCAGCGAGTGACAGCAGTCAGGTTATTAAAGGTGTAGATATTAAATTAACAACAGTAGTAAACATTGTAGCTGTATTTCACGTCTCAGCAGAACCAGTGAAGTGGATGACACTGAATCCATGCTGATATGCTGCAGTGACAGATGGGCGTCATTTAACACAATACATCAGTGGGCAACCCACGTACCACAGCTGTCCTCCACTAAATGAATTAGATCAGGGTAATTAATCTAAGGCAGAAAGTATTACTAACGTGGATCCTAAGCAGAATTAGAGAAGAATAAAATATCCTGCTCAAAAATTGAAAGGGATTTATGCATTAACATTTTAGTGCTGACGCGAAGGTTTTAGATGTTATTTTACTTCTTAAGAAAATTATAAAAATTTTCCCTTTTGTTGAGAAACAAACTTACCACTTAGGGTCAAAATGGATGATTATGTATTCCTTTATTTCTCTACTAAAAATAGATGCTGCTATGAAGCTCAATCTTGTAAATAATTTTTTAAATTAAAAATATTTCATGTTTTATTATACATATTTGTACCAGGTTAACAGAGGACTATGGATTACAGTGATACTCATTAACATATTAAATCCTCATTTTAGATATATTTTATAGAGGTAGGTGGATGAATGAATAGATAGATGATAGGTAATTTTTTCTTCTTGATATCAATTTCCCATCCGACCAAAGATAATTTAGTTTTAAAACGTTAGTTTTACAATAAAACAAGGTACACATTCTTAACAATTTGGAGGAATTTCTTAAATATCTCATTTATTTTAAGAATCCTCTTAAGGTGTATCTCCAAAGAAATACTTAATAAATTATCATGATTAACTCTATTGCTTATTTACAATAATTCACATTTAAGACCCATACACTTAACATTTAATATAGAAAGCTGTCTCTTAAAATGGTTGTTTAAATTATTTTTATAATCTTAAAGTACTGATTTGTGATGTGTATCTTTAAACAAGTAAATGTGCTAGATGTTATAGTTAAGATTTCCAATAAATCAAACTCATGGTTTGGATAAAAGTCAGAAACTGTATTTAAATAAATCACCAAGTAAACAAATACACTACCTCTCATGTTTAGCATTAAATCGATGTGTGTCAAACTGTACTTACATTTTTTAAATATGAAGTACCCATAGCTGAGATGCTATTTTCTCATTCACAAATACCTACAAATTTACTTTCTAACATTTCACTGTATGAAGTTCTGGTGTCTTCCTGTAAAACACGTCTCTGCCAGTTGTGGCTATTGATTAAGCAGCATGTCAGCGCTCCATTGTTCCACTTCTCCTCTTGTCTTTGTTTTCTGTCTACTCTCCCTTCCAGAGGCTTTCTCCTACCTCTTGTGAAAACAGAAAAGCCTGCTGCTAATTACCACAGTTAAAATTTTTACCACAGCAGGAGATTTCCAAACACCAATCCTCTTTTTTAAAGAATTTGCTAGCTTCTTTCTTATTAGTACCTTTTACTTGGAGGCCTGCAACAGCCATATCAAAGCATTGTGTATTTATTATGGATGCTTAGCAAGCTGCAGCTGGAGGACGCTATCACATGTACAGTACTGGATGTTTAAACTTCATTATCTCGATCATCCATGATTAGAGAAAACTGTGGACTAACTGTTGGTCACATTTAAATATTAAAATTGAAAGCATGTTTGAAGGGCAGAAAAATATAAACACACCTCAGTATGCAAGGATACTCAGTCTCTCTCCCTGAATTCTCAAACTTAAAAAATGCTCACATACTTTGAATTACTTAATTATTATAATTAATCTTGTATGTATTATGTATTTTTAACTGAAAATATAAATGATTAAATAAAAAAGGAAAAGAACTATAATATTTAATTCAATTCTATTGAACAAAGGCTGCGTTTACTTTAAGTTTAGCCTGCAATGGCCTCCATATCTTGACCAAAGTAATGAGCTTGGGTTATTTTTAGAATATTAATAAGGCTAAATTTTCGTGGGTTTGAAGTTTTTTTTTTAAGGGGACATTGTCTGCAACATTATGAGTTCATTTTTAATGGTCATTGAGCAGAAACAATTCAAAGACAGACTTTAATTGTTGCCCACTTAGAGAGGTTTTGCATTATATTCAGAAGCAATCTTCTTGTAGCTCCATATAGTTTAAGCTCCATGCTCTGATAAATGAGCAATACCAAAACACTGCTATAAATAATTTTATTGCTATAAACTGTGATATGACAATATAGAGTGACAAAACTATCATACTGTCCTTCACATGTAAACCTGACATTACTGAGTCACCAGTATTAAAATGCACACATTTTTAGTCATATTCACATCCTGATTTTTCTCTTTCAGAGCTTTTTTATTTCTTAATCTTGTGAATATTATTTTAAATATCTAAACTTGAGTTTTTTAATCTCAAGAATAACCTTGAATTGTTTAGATGCTCAAACAAGATAAAGAAAATGCATTTCTGTATTTAATATTTTAGTTGTTCATGACTGAGCAATCTCACAGATATTTTTCACTGATCAACATACAAGGACTGGCACAATGTAGTTATGAAATGGTTTTGTCATGGAAAATACACACATGTATTTATAAGACAAGAATTTCTTTTTTTAAAAAATTATGTTTCAGTTAGAGTTGATACTTCATATTATTTTATAATAGTTTCAGGGGAAGACAAGAATTTCTCTGTGCAAAAGTGTTTTCTTAGTGACCAAACCATGGCCTTTTTAAAAGGTGCTCCCATTCCCTGCACACAACAAACTACCTCCTAGACAAAACCAAACCCGAACCAAACCTGCTTGGAAGTGATTGTTACCCATCAGAGCACCATTTCAAAGACCAGTGGCTGGATTTCAGATTCCAGTCCTGCAGACACAATCTTTCATCTTGAATACCAGTCATTAGCATGGC